>CAKAKR010058662.1:72178-82575 GCA_916700685.1 Adelosebastes latens
CCCCCCCCCCCCCCCCCCCCCCCCCCCCCCCCCCCCCCCCCCCCCCCCCCCCCCCCCCCCCCCCCCCCCCCCCCCCCCCCCCCCCCCCCCCCTTCAGCGCTGATGAACTACCGTGTTTGGACAGTTTGATGTGGAACAGTGACCCACACCAGCAGAGAGGGTCGAGCTCTATCCGAGAGTTTTTCACCTCGCTGCCTTAACTCCGGCACAATCACAGGTTCTCCTCACGCCACATCAACACAGCAGCCGTTACTGTCAACCCCAGCTATTAACGCAGGTAAATCCATTAGTAGACACACAGCGGGGGGGCTGACACATTACCAACGGGGTCATCGACCTACCGGAGTCAAGAGGAAAACACGGATATGTTACTACTGAACTAGAATTACCACCTCGCGGTCGGACGCCTCCCAAGCCAACTAGTCAAGGTGCCGTTTACATCCGTGTCCGTCCAAAACGTCATCACGTCATCATTTTATCCTGTGAGTCATGTGTGACATTGTCATAATTGAGGTCACAGTGATCTTTGAACCACAAAGTACCAGTTCATCCTCGAGTCCAAGTGGACGTTTGTGCCAAATTTGAAGAAATTCCTTCAAGGTGTTCACGAGAACGGGACGGACAGCCCGAAAACATAAAAAAATCACAAAAAAGCTACGGTGTCAGTTCACCGAACTTACAAATAAAACCAAACATTGCCGTCCACCTATAGTTGTATAGTACATGTATATTGGGGCTCTGTGCCGATTCAATAAGTACTGTGATTTTTAAGTATTGTGATTCGATATTTTTGTTAACTTTTTTAACACTAGACCATGGGGAAAAAGTTGAATAATACACTTCTAGGGACTTTTACTTTGGAAAATATCTAAATGAATCCAGTAAAAATGTTTGATTTTCAGCATGTATGTAGTCAGAGATGTCCTGAAGTCAAATATATCAGTCATTTCCAAGAATTATTTATAATATTTTTTATCCAGCAACCCAAAAAAAAATCAAAGAATAATGTCATTTCCCTCACAGATTAGTGGTATTTTCTTTTAATTTATAAGGGACATGTAATGTTTTATACTTCTGGTGAATATAATCCATCAATCTTATTTCCATAGATGTATTTTGTATATACAGTTCCCTTTGTTAACACCTTATTTTGAAAAAGGGACGTAGTCACCACATGTCTACTTCCTCTAACTTCTCCAAGGTGGTCTCTAGCTCTCCCGTCAGCTCCGTTCTCTTTATCCATCCATCGTCAGCTCCATCGGGGACGTTTCAATGCAGAGAACAGAAATGTCAGTATATGGGTGCTCTACAGTTGTAGCGTCGGCCCATTTGACCACGGAGATGAGAGCGACGGCCGGCACCACCGCCACGTTACCGCCATACGATAACGTTTCCTGTCAGTAACAGAGTTCGCATGCAGCTTTAGCTCTGCTCTGTCTAGCTCTGCTTTTCCTGTCAATATGTGAAACCCAAAGTGTTTCCATCCTTTACTGGATGTGTAGTTTTTACCACGCTGGATTTAACATGTGAGGGTGCAGGTCGTATCCGCGCAGACCCTCCAACGTTTGCTACTTTCTCGTTTCGGCTCGCTGCGGTTTGTTTTGGTTGACGGATACGGAACGGATCTGACGTCACGTTACTCAGACTACAACAATAAAAGCGGTAACTTCCTTCTACCTCCACATAGACTCAAATGAAGCAAATATATCGATTCTGGTATTAAAAAATATATTTAAAAATCGTAAAAAAAATCAAGAATCCATTTTTTTCCCACCCCTAGTATATATAGTGGCAATTTTGGTGAACTGACCCTTAAAAAATGTATAAAACTTGAAGATGCAGCGTGTTGATTTCTGCTGATTTTCCAGCTGAAGAGACCAAACACTGTGATGAGCAGCTCTGTCCTTTGTGTACAACCTCATGCTCAAGCACAGAACTGAAGCTGATTACCGTCTGGCTCCCAAAACAACTGAGGAACGCCACAGCAAATGAACGCTCTCCAGTCCCACCGCACTCGAAAGCAACACAAAGGTTTGGCTCATCCTTAATGAAATGGGTCTCCACCATCCAATCACCGTCTGGTGTTTAAATGGGAAACACACGAGCATTAAGCCGTGTCGTTTGGGGGGACGTTTTTGTCTTCACCCCTCCGGAGACACGGCTGCGTGGCGGACGGGGGGGGGGACGGGGGGATGGGTGGACTCATGAATAAACATGGCCTGGAGGTGTGTGACAATTCACGCTCAGAAATGCTCCCCTCCACATCACTTATTCCCCCTTTTATGATTACCATTCTCTGAACCAGACCGAGAGTTTGCTCACTTCAACTGACCCCGTGGGTGTCTTTCTCATTATTATGTCTCACATAGGAAATGAGACAAAACGGAGGCCAGGAGAAAACCTGCTAAAATTAGCTTTCAAGCTGAGTGTGTATCACTTATTTTGGATGTATAGTCACACACTGCAAAACCCATTTAAAACTCTTGTAATAAATAACTTTCACTTGATGGCGACAATTTTGCAGCTGTATTGAAGGTCCAGAGAGCAACATTTTGAGTGTTTTTACATTAAAATCACCCTCTTTTAATTTCCTGTAAAACATAAATGTATCATTGAAATGTATTTTGGGGCGATTAGCTAACACCTCGGCCAAAACTGTACTTGACAGTTAGCTTGTGGGTCATCTTCCTCATCCTCTGATTTCTGCTCCAGGCAGCTCACAACATACTTTTCAGTCGACTCCCACGGCCTCAACTTTTTTTAAGTAGACATAAACACAAACCAAGGATGCAGATTTGTGTGTAAGTCCTATTTCAGTCTTGTAATACCATCGCTATTCGCAACTAGCTATGGAGGATAGAACCTGCCAAAATAAAAAAATAAATGAAAAAATAAACTTGATAAATAACAAAATATGCCATTAAAAGTGAAAAAAGTAAAGTAAGTAAATAAATATTTTAAAATATATATAAAATAAATAAAAGATAAATGCAAAAATAAATAAATTTAAAAATAAAAAAAATCACAAATAAATAAAAGTGGGAATTAAGCAGACGAGTAAATAAACAAGGAAATTAATAAAAAGGTAAATAAATAAAAAAGCAAATTTAAACAGAAGTATCAATTAATGTCACATTTTATCAATTAATTAATGACTACATTCATTTTTTATATTATTTTTGCTACTTTCAATGGCATATTTATTTATTTATCGAGTCATTTATTTTATTTATTTATTAATTTATTTTTGATTTTGGCAGGTTCCGTCCTCCATAGCTAGCCACCTGAAGTCACGAGAGTTGAGTAAAGTGCATTGGCCGCCCTTAGAACTGTAACCGTACAAGTACACAACTTTAAAAAACAAAAAACTTGAACCCAGACTGACGCTGCTCCCGTGCTGGAACAGTAGACTGCAGAGCACGTGTCGTCATGCTGCCGAGCCAATAACTATGAGTGGGACCACACACACACACACACACACACACACACACACACACACACACACACACACACACACACACACACACACACACACACACACACACACACAATAGACTGCTCTGGAGCTTGTCAGGGCAAAACCACAACAATAGCACTTCCATTCAGACCAGTTGACCTCACAGACACGTGGGCCTCGTGCCCCATTTCAACCCCTTTAAACACGGCAGTAAAAACAACAAGCACGAAGGCTGGAACGTGGTGATCCAAACATGACACTTTACCACACAGGACAAGGACTTATTTCTCTAGGTGAGGAAAAAGACAATATTTGAAGCTTTAGAATCAACAAACATTATCTATACAGCAGCTTACCTTTTATAGAAACCAGGCTGGAGACAGAGGAACTGCCAGTAATCCAAACAAAAAGATTTGAACTTCAACATTTTGTCAGCTAGTAACAAAGACTTAGATTAAAAATGTCATTGTGCGCCGAGTCCAGAGAGAGAAAAAAAGCTTGTTTAAAAAGACAGTTTTATATAAAGAAGAACAAAGCAAATCCTGCACAGTTTAGGCAACAACACTGACACCCCCACATGGTACAGTCCCATCTCAGCATCTGTATATCTGGGCCACATGGACCTGCATCCCGCTGCCCCCTTTGTCAATGCAGAGCTGTCCTGTCCTCCCTTTATGTCCTTGATAGAGATGTCAAGCCACTGGACTTCTCCTGGAGTTGGTTGGCAAAAAAAGGTTTGTCCACAACACAACCTCTCTCTCTCGTACAAAACCTCCTCCTTGTCCTCCTCCTCCTCTCCACGCTTGCTCCGTCCCAGTCAGTCAGTCAGTCAGTCAATACCAGAGGAGGTCCCCGTCTCCATCATCACTGCTCCTCACAGTTGAGTTACAGCTGCTCCTATTGTCTGAGCAGCCACAGTGACGAGGTCTGACTCTGCTGCTGCGCCTCGCCGGGGCCACACAAAGCACACAAAGGCCTCCCCCTCGGTGGCCGTATCAATTAGGCTTTATCAGATGCTGCGCTGCCTCTGCCAGGCCGGGCCTGCTCAGAGACGAGCTAATCAGCAGCAGCACATGGTGCGGAGAAGAGGGGCGAAGCCGGCACCCAGGAGGGCCCAGCCTCACACACACACACACACACACACACACACACACACACACACACACATGTACAAATAAAGCCTGGGCTGGTTGCCAGGACAACCTTAAACACAGCAATAAAAGACACCGATGGACCCTTGATATGTCTCTAGCTGATTGGCTAAAGAAGAGAGCTCAGGGTCAGAGTGAGGGGAACCAATCGGCACTGAGATCTGAATTTTGTTTCAGAGCAATCACAAATAATTTCTACTCAGAAATCATCTTTATATTTACATCATTCACATTTGGGCGACTATGACGGCATATTAGAGCCATTGTAGGTAAAGAAATAATAATTACGGAGCCGGGGGAGGGGGGTTATAGTCAGAGAAAAGAATTTCAGAGATTAAAGTCGTAAATTTACGAGAAAAAAACTCGCAAATTTGCAAACAGACAGGAGTTACCACATGGAACCAAAGCAATGTGCTGCTGTGGACGGGGCAGCAGCAAAACAGATTTTAGACGCCTAAAAGAAAGGCTCACCTAAAAAAATCAATATGAGTTTAAGTGTACGCTATATTAAGAATATTTTCAAAGCTATATCTTGCCATGAGACAGCTAAACAGTTTATGTTTCTGACAGGGAACTGAAGCCGTTATTCTATGCTCTCGAAAAAGCCACCAGACTCCATTGAAAAAAACAGTAATTTTACCTTGCAGACCACGGGGGTTGCTGGTCTACCGCTGCCTCCATCGGTTATGCAAGGATCAGACTACAGGATATTTGTGACGGTTACGATGGTCACTATGTCAGATTAGACGATTGAGAGTCATAAATTCTTGTTGTGACTTGGCCGCGACACATGACGGACTACACGTCTGTCCCCTGTTCCGACACACACACTCTCCTGGCACCGCCGTCTCTAATATACAGTTTTACCGGGGCTCAAGCCCCCCCAGGCCCGACCATGTAAAGGGGCCCGCGAGACTCCGGGGGAAAACAATACAAATATAATTCACAGGGAGAAGAGAAATAAAGCGGGCGAACACCGGGATGCTCCATGACGCACAGACGCAACGACGGTGGTGTTTTTTACTCCGACACGACCTAGATGAATATCCTACAGCGAGGTCCGGCAGCAGTTGAAGGTCCGATGACATCATTCTGCATAATAAGTAGCCATGTGCTTCTGTTTACAGCTGTGTGCATCTGAGCTCAGCTGGTCAAATTCACGGCCGTGAAGAAACACGTCGTGGAAAGCAAAAAAAAAGAAAATCTAACGTGCTAGACTTTCTGTCGGGACGTCGTGAGGCGTCCCAGACGCGGCGTCTGTTGTCGTGTACTATGACACACTACACCAGATAAAACAATTGATTTTTCGCACACAACAGTCATTTATTGTTCCTGATCCCCTACAACGGCCGTGTCGGGCTATAATGGGGCTGATATCGTGTAATCTGAACCGGGCATTAGTTGGTTTGTATTATTACGTTCAATCGGATTCACCAAAGTCCCAGAATAACACAAACAAACTAACCGATGGAGGCAGCGGTAGACCAGCGACTCCCGTGTTCTGCGAGGTTAAATGACTGTTTTTGTCAATGGAGTCTGGTGGCTTTGTCGAGAGCATAGATAACAGCTTCAGTTCACCGTCAGAAAGGGCTGTCTGACGGCAACGTGAAGATATTCTAAATACAGCGTAGACTTAAAATGATATAGATGTTTTTCTACTGTAGGTAATACACTGAATATGTATAAGTACCTCATACAACCCCACTGAGAAACACCCAAACTATCCCTTTTAATCTCAGATATTTTGAGTTTGCTCTCTGAATATTACCCCCCTCCCCCGGCGCTCCGTAATTATTTGTTTTTTTTAACTACAATGGCCCTGATACGCCGTCCAAGTGACAGCCTGGGTTCAATGAAAAAACATTCTCCATCAACAGAAACTCACTGTGAAACATGGAAAAAATAATTCTGCATAAAGTGGAATACACGAGTACAGCTGCATGAATGAATTAATGATGGATGTAGAGACGCAGGTCATCAATAGTTGATGATTACATATGTTCCCCAAAGTACAACAAATCATGGTCTTCAAATATCATGTAGTTTTTACATGGAAACAAAGAAAAGAAAGTATACCTCAGGGTTCTTGGATTGTTGTCAGTGCAGTGAAAGGATAGAAAGCTTATGCAGAGTGGGAAATATCAAAAGAAAAAAAAGTCCATTCAGCTGAAATGTGTCAATCAATTTTAACTTCAGCGATGCTGAATGCTAAACAAACCCTATCACCACAGAGAGCTGCCACGGTCACTCTCTGTTTAATACAGATACCACTGTTGGACGGTCGGTCGTCTACTCTACCGTGATGATTCAGCTGTCGGTAACGTTCTGGCAGAGATGTTGAAACGCAGACTGGACGCGATAGCGGCGCTCGCTGCAGCAGCAGCTTTCAGCTCTCAGAGCCACGGAGGAGCGGGCCGGGTGGGGAGCTGCGTGAAGCGATACGGCAATTATTCAGCCTGGCACGCGGCTTTGAAGTGAGAACAGACAGCATTTTGTAAAAAGGCTGCGAGTCATGAAAACAGCAGAGGAAAGTTTTGAGTATTGAACAGTTCACACAGTGGGACGGTGCTGCAGACCAACACACTGAATCACATCATGTTATCAGGCTGAACCAGCTGATTGAAGGCTGAATCTAATGAAATGTTCCAGTAATCAGTCAACACGATACTAGAATGGGATCCTGTTAATGAACACGGGCCACATAGCTTGGTTAGTACTTCACTTCCATAAAGTTGAGGGATTTACAAGAGACAGATTTAAAAAGACAAATCCGGGTTGTAGGCGAAAGCTGCTCTCACTATAATGAATGTAATGGATTTCATTTGAAGAGCTTTTGCCTCGAGATCTGTCGTAGAGATCCTGTAGAACTGGAGATACATTGAAAATATAGTCAATGCCATTAGAATAAAGGTTATAATCTACAAAACTTGAATATATTCCGTTGAGATATCTGCTGCGAATCCAACAACAAACTACGACTCTGGAAGAGAACACAGAAAGTAAAAACCATAAACCTCTGCTTCCTGAAATAGATTTTTATTTGACTAAATCTCCATTTTTATGAAATACTCCGATCAGCAACTGCAAAGCAATCTGGTCACATGGGGCCGATGGTGAGCCGCCGCTCTGCTGCTCTCGATCTCTGCTTCCAATATGTTCAGAACCGCTCAGCCACCGAATTCCCAGAGCCCAAAAAACACTGGATCCTACATTTCCCATAATGCAACTCAATAGTGTCTTTTGTTAGAGCCTTTCTGCCTGGAAAACGCCCAGAGTCTTTCAAACCTCATGCCCCCAATTTATAACCCAGACAAGCCCAAGCTTGGAAACATCATCAGGGTTACTTTTTGAAACGTTTCAAAGTTACGCCAGTGAGAAAGCTTATACAACTATTTTCACAGACTGAATAATAATCCTCACTAAAAGAAAACCTTACTGGCCAGGCTGTTCTCTTACACCGCTCATAGCTATATCTACGAAAATGTAATGCACTGTAATTCATATATATCCCACGAAATTAACTTGTATATAATCCACGTAATTGTGAACCAGGAAGTATAAAAAGTGACATGTAGGGAGGAGGTCGGGGTAGATTGGTGGGTCAAAAAACACCGGACTTTCGCCCAGGAGACCGGCGTTACTGTCCCGTGTGAACCCAGAAGTCAACGTTGATTTATTTGTCATGAAATTTCCGCACTTAAGTAACATCACTTCTGGAGTTATTTTAACCCTAACCAACCACAGTCTTTTCCTAAACCTTACCAAGTTGTTTCCTGTGAAGACGGAAGTTTATTTTGAAAAGACTGTATACATGTAGGTTAGCACTGTCGCCTCACAGCTAGAAGGTCGTAGGTTCGAATCCGGCTTGGGGCCCTCCTGTGTGGAGTTTGCATGTTCTCCCCGTGTTAGCGTGGGGTTTCTCCGGGTTCTCAGGTTTCCTCCCACAGTCCAAAGACATGCAGGTTAGTTTAATTGTTGACTCTAAATGAACCGTAGGTGCGATGTCTGTCTCTATGTGATAGTCTTGGAGACCTGTCCACGGTGTACCCCGCCTTCACCCAATGTCAGCTGGGATCGGCTCCAGCCCCCCAGCAACCCTGAATGGGATAAGCGGTTACGGATAATGGATGGATGGATGTATACATGTAACGAGCAGAAATTGTGAATGTTGCTGGACATTTGTAGGAAAATCATACGAACTGTTGTATGAGGATACGTTGGATTTGAAAAAAGTGAGTGCTTTCTCAACCCAGATTGCTATAACATAACGTTGTAAATGTCCAAACTGACGCAGCAGTTAAAGACGGAGCAGTAAAAGTAATTTCCTCTTCATTCATTTAGCGTCACTAGAGGACGGGTTATGGGCCGGGCCACACATGCTCCTCTCTCCTTATTAAGGACCAGTGTAAACACTTTCCTTTGTCTCACTGACAGTCTGACGGGGGGGCATCAGGGCACTCGGGGGGGGCCGGCAGCACATTATTGAGCAGACGGTGGAGCCAAATGGTAGCCCATCTATCATTCGGTCCTCTAGAGCCCGAGGTCTGCTCGCTGGCAGAGTGAGACGTCGTCCATGCCTGATCACCTCTTTACCGGGGCAGACAAAGGAAATCCCACATCAGGAATGATCATTAATTACTGCTGCTTCATTCCAACAACAACTTCTGAGCTACAGAAGTCAAGGATGTAAAGTAGGAGCTTGTTTTGTTGGCTGTACCAGGTGCAGCTCTTCCTGTAACCAGCTGTGGGCTGCTGGAGCTAAATGAGATGGAGGAAAGCGTTATGGTAATAACTGCAGAATCCATTTGGCACCTGGGGAAGGACGAGCCTTTCACTCCAGCTGAGCTCGGCTTTAATTCACAGGCTTTGGCTGTCTTAGGTTTAGGAATTAGTAGCTCCAGCAGGCCGGGGCCTAACAACCAGCACGAGGACTGTTCTATTCATTTTGTAATAAAGATAAAGACTCCCAAGATGCACTATGAATGTAGGAAAACCAACAGTAGTTGATGTGGTAGTTCAGCGGGTACTGCTGGGTGTGAAATCTATGTTAAGATGAAGGGAAATTCTGGTATTTGTTAACTTCGGTCTTGTTCTCAAAATGTTGTTTAATATGAGATTTCCAGGTGTGAGCATCTAATAGTGTTCCAAAAAAACCTTCATTAAACAGTTTTTTTTTGCTTTGCCATTTCTCTGATGGTGTGTCTCACAGACTGTATATAAAGATGGACGATAGGAATGCACCAATACCACTTTTTTTCAGATCGAGTACAAGTACAAGTATTTACATTTGGGTACTCGCCGATACCGAGTACCGATACGAGTACTTCTCCGTGCCAAAAGACCCTCGTTAACAGCCAGCTGGAGGGTGTGAGCGACACACGGCAGGCTGGGGAGTCCCGCATACGAGGCGGTGCGCCGCCACCGGCTCTAGGTCGGCTTGGAAAGGATCGGGGTGAAGGTGCTTCCCGGGGCCGTGGCCAAAGTGCTCGCTGCGCCCTCTCTCCCCGCCGGGGAGGGACGGGGACCCCTGCCTGTCGACCGGGGCGGACTGTCCTTAGTGCGCCTGAAGTTTTGCTGCGCTGACAGAGCGTATGTGTGTGACTACAGCGAGCACGAAGCTACCAGCAGAGCTACAGATGCTAACGTCGCACAAACACACACACTGTTTGTCGGGTAATCGCTATCGTTAATCCGGACAGACACACAGCTGACAACCTGCTAAACTAAACTAAATGTGCGGTGGAGACTTTTACTGGGAAAGTGGCTGCATGTCCGCGACACTACACGCA
>CAKAKR010058663.1:0-23064 GCA_916700685.1 Adelosebastes latens
CTATCAAACACTGTGTGTGTGTGTGTGTATTTGGGTTAGAGGTGGAGCTGGCAGGCTTTGTGCGTCTGTCTTCATCAGTTCCAGCACACCGTTGCGATAAACATCCCCGGTGACGCTCATCAGATCCGTCATTGCTCTAATTTTGAGCAGAGATACACGTTTGTGGATTCTGTGTCTTCTTTCTACCTGCTGCTCTTCAAAGGCTACAGAGCGGTAGCACGAGGGCTGAAAAATGTGATTTACTTTTACCTAATTCAAACTGATGTGTGTGTGTGTGTGTGTGTGTGTTTGTGTTGCAGCGCTCCCCGTGTGAGTGCGTCTGAAGCAGTGTGTGTGTGTGTGTGTGTGTGTCCTCACCAAACCCCATCCAGTTTCACTGCTGTCACGCTGGCTCAGAGAAGCCACACTGGGGCTTATGTAGCACTATGCCCCACTGCCAGCTCAGCCCACTGCACCCTGCAGGAACGTCTGTGTCTGTGTGTCTTTTTATGCACCAACATGCTTTTATTTCAGTATGTTGTTTGATATAGCACATATGGAAATAGATGGATTTGTGCCGTGGTGGAATGTAACTGAGTACATTTTCTACTGTACTTTGTAGTTACCGCACAGAAGCAAAGCAATGTACTGCTGTGGACGGCAGCACAACATATATTAGCCACCTAAAAAAATCCATATCAGTTGAAGTGTACGCTTTATGTTTACCTCGGCGTGAGACAGCAATACAGTCTACGTTTCTGACAGGGAACTGAAGCCGTTGTCTATGCTCTCTAGTTTATTAGCTTATATACAGTTTTGTAGTTTAGTCCAATTGTTCCCATCATTGGGGTTCCTCCAAAGGATCACAAGATAAATCTGGGGGGGTCATGAGATGATTAATGGGTTAGTAAAGAAGAAATGTGACAAAAATTAGCATTATTTTTCTTGACTTTTCTCTGATCTTTGCTCTCTGGGGGGAAATATAGTTGAGTTTTGCCTCTTTGAGCCTAAAACAGTTCAAACAATTCAAATCGTTTCAGTGGTCCTCATAAACATCTGACACATGACATGGGGCCCAAGTAGACAGTCTTTTTGTAAGGGGGTCATAAACTAAAAAAGGTATAATCTTTAACAATATATTGCATTTTATAAGCTTATCCTGTTTTTAAATGTAAAATATTAATTTGAAAAGTAATCAGAGCTGCTAGATAAATGTATAGTGGAGTAACAAAATAACAATTCTTCTCTCTGAAATACAGTAAAGTAGTGTTAATGTAAAATATACTCAAGTAAAGTATAAGTTCCTAAAAATTGTACTTAAAGGGATAGTTTGGGTGTTTTGAAGTGGGGTTATATGAGATACTTGCCCCCCTGAGTCCACTTCAGTCTTTGAGTATTTTCCACATATGCAACGCAACAACATACAAGTCTGCATCGTGCCGTGTCGTGATACGGTAATGGACAATGACATGGTGTGTGTGTATGGTTGTGTGTAATCAGTGCGTCTCTTGCTTCTTCCAGTGCAGTCTGTCCTGTTTGATCCTCTGCTGGACCCCCCTGTGGTTCTGTTTGGAGGCCGGTTAAAGTCCCTCTACCTCCCGTATTGTATTAGGCCGTGCCAAACAAACCAACACCCTGTGGAAACCCCGACACAATAGACGTGTCTCTCTGGCTTTACTGCGCCTGTTGTACACCAGAGTAGAGTCTGTTAAGGTCTGAATGGACACGCTGTCCGGACACGCTGTGCACAATGGGCTTTTCATGCGTGACATGCCAATTCTGAAATTGATTTGGTTTCTGTGTGTTTGCACAGGTTCGGTGCAGATACCGTGGGAGCGTGCCATCTCCCCCAACAAAGTGCCCTACTACATCAAGTAAGTGCAACTTCAGGGTCAGTTTCTGCATTTATTCTGTTCTGTGTGTACTTTGGCTGGATTCAGGTGTTATTTTTATGACAAATGGGTTTATTTTTCTCTTCCAAGGTTAAGTTTGACCTAGATTTATTTGGTTTCCAGTGCACGCCAAACTCTACGGAAACAGGCTGTTTGTAGCGTTATTCAAAACTACTTCTGTGATTGTCTGGGGCAGTTCAGAACAAGCTTGTTCAAATGGTGCAATCCATCACATCAAAACGTTGGTGAAAGAATAACTAGTACCATCTTTTTCACCTGATATTCAGACTGAATTGTTTTAGTTTCCTTAAAAATAGCTTTATTTATATAGCACCTTTCAAAACAGGTTTACAACGTGCTTCACAAAATATACAAAATAACAAGTAACAAAGTTACAAAAAGTTTATAAAATTAATTTGGCAAGATCCACACTCAGCCAGCCATCACATTTGTAGTTGATGTAACACCTAGACTCAGTCACTCAAGTGCACAATACATGACCGAGATGAGTAACACTACACCACCGTCGGGAGCTGAATTGTCCGCAGAGGTCTTTTCTATTCCAAAGTGAAACAAACCCGGTGATTAAAACCGGTAAACGTACTGAATATAAAACAGTTTCTCCTTGAAATCAGTGTTTGGCTAGCGCTGCTCGGGGAGTGGCTGCGAACCGAGCAGCTGCGAACGTTTGCTCAGCACTCTTCTCTGAAAGCTTGAAGTCAAGATGTCTGATGACTAAAAACCCATAATCCATGAGTCATAAAAGTGTAACTTAAAGGGGCTCTATGTAAGAATCAGGAATTGCTTGTTAACAGTGACACTTGTAACCGTTAAGTCAACGTCAGTCAGCGTCCTGTTGCTCGCGCTAGTGCACGCACTACGTAGACGCGAGCGAGCATCGGTGTAAACAGTGAGGCGACACACACGAGACTGAACATGATTGACAGCTAAAACCACAATATCACTGTATATTTCACATGCTTGGCAGTAATGTTAGCTTCCCTGTCCAATAGGAGTTTTGCCAGCTCGGGGTCCGTTTTGATACCTAAAACCAGACGAAGGTCTCTCCGTGACTCAAAGGCCGATGTTGATCCTAGTTTTCCTCCGACGTCGGTCACATTCCTGTTTTGCAAGATGGACTTCACTACATAGAACTTTAGTGTTTTTGTGCTTCCGTGGAGTTTGTGTTGGAGTCTGAGTTGTGGAGGAGGCTGGTCGTTTGTTGGCGTTAGCGGACTCTATATCTAACCGAACGTTAGTTATGGTTGCACACTGTTAGCCCTGAAGCGGAGCTGAAGAGAGTACAGGCACTCGCGAGCGTGCATGACATCACATCTGTTGGATTTTTCTGGAAGAAATGTCCCACGTTCTTCACATTAAAAGCAGTCTACAGGCTAGGTTACAACCTGTCACACATTGCCAATAAAAAACGATTAAAAAAACGTTCATACGTGTAAAAACTTATATACAGTCCCTTTAAAGGTACTGTTTGTAACTTCTTTCACGTATAAATCGGGTCGGTGTCCCATGCGCGCTATATTTAGTGAAGACTGTCTTGCAAAACAGTGTCAACTCTTCCTGCTCCAGCCTCCCGACCGCGGTCAGAAGACACAGGGGAGACCGTAGCTTTGGTCTCCAGGGCCGGAGTCTCTGCTGTACTCTGCTCCTTTGCTCCTCTGCCTGCCTTCACTCACACACGGCGCTCGTTCTCGCTCTCTCCACCTCTCACTTGCATGCGCACACACTACACACTGCAGGAGAGTTAGTTTAGCTCTGAGAATAATTAGTGTATGTACAGTGGACGTTTGTGCAGAAATAACTGCTGCAGCTCCTCCAGACCAACAGAGGTTTCCCGTGTCTTGTGAAGTGACGGGGCTCCGCAGAGAGAAACATTATCGTCTCCGACCGGGTGCCGGTGTCTCCCTGTTCCCTCCGGCCGCGGTCGGGAGGCTGAGGCAGGAAAAGCCAACACTAGGATCAGCATTGATTCATGGAGAGACCTTCGTCTGGTCAGCTAACATTACTGCCAAGCAGCTGAAATATAGAGTGATATTGTGCTTTAAGCTGACGTGTGTCTCCTCACTGTTTTGAGCGATGCTCCTTCATGTCTATGTAGAGCGAGCACAAGCGCGAGCAACAGGACGCTGACTTTCGTTGACTTAACGGCCACAGGTGTCGCTGTTAACAAGCAATTTCTGATTCTTACATGCAGTCCCTTTAAAACTAGGTAAAAGTTCAATTTATGGGAGCGTTGACTTACTTCGTGGTTTGGGTTGCAAAAATGTTTAACATGGTGTTCATGTTTAGCTGCTTTCTGTTTGGGAGTGGGAGTTATTTTGCAACGACCAATCAGTGGTGACTGACGTAGACTTCATTTTCAATCCACACAGAAACTGTTGGAGCAGTTAACTTAACGTTTAGTATGTTGATCATAGAAATATGCTTATATTAGAGTTATTCTTATAGCACCATTTCACCATGTGTATTGATAATTGCCCGCCTACAAACCTCTGATCGGCTTTTCCATTCACGAAAACGGACATCGGTGAGCAAAGCACCAGACACACAGTATTAAATCACTGAAACAATCCGAGATGTAGGCGATTCAGAGGTCTGGATAGGAAGAAAGCTACCGGCGTCATTCTCCGACACCCGTCAGATCACATCCCTAACTGCAAAATCCTTGAATTCTTGCCTCACATTTTCAAAGACCTTTCTCTTTTTTCTCTCAAACGTTTGTACAGAGTTACCGTTAGAAAGCAGATACACACTAAATTATTCAGGGACTCTATTGAGCTACTGTGAACTCTATTTGCTTGAGCACTCATCTGTTTATCTATTTACCTCATCAATACTATTTCACCTTTAGAGTGCTGCTGGTTTTATCAATGAACTGTGAATGTGTGTGTATGTGTGTGTTTTGCTTAGAGGATTGTGTGTGTGTGTGTGTGTGTGTGTGTGTGTGTGTGTGCGCAAGCGTTTGTTCAGCTTGTTTCTCTTGACTGAGTATTTATTTTCTTAATCATGTGCAACAGAACCTCGCGGGTCTTGTTTTAGTCCGCTAGTCAAATTCTTTATGAGCTCTATTACTGTACCGATGGGGTTGGTCGTAGCATCTGAGTAGCACTTCATTGGGTACCAATCAATGAGCGCTCGCACAGGTAAAACGGCGAGCACGGGCCCTAAAAGGCCTCCTGGGTGCTGGCAGACGTCCTGCTTTGGGGGTTTCTCATTTATTTTGCTGCGCTTGTCGTTTTTATTAGATATTTTTTGTCTGAATGTGCCCGTGGAGCCAGTAAGGCGGTGGTGTAAATGTATGTTTTTTGACGTGTGTGTGTGTACGGGTTGGGGATTTCATGCAGAAGCCTTTTTAAGTTACTGGCAGTAACTTTCATGCCTGAACTTGAATCATGTTTGACGTATGTCTGCACTTTACAGGCCTGACATCTCTTGTAAACAATGGTCGCCCTATCCTCTCATTTCTCTTTACCATCTGATCTCCTTTTCTTTCACCGCCTGCCTCACCTCCCCGTCTCTACTTCCCTCGGCTCATTTGTACTTCCTTGATCTTTCTGGGCCTGAAAATGTGCACCTCCTTTTTCTTGCCCTGCTTCACAAACTCTTCTGCCTTTCGTTTCCCCTCAGCCATCAGGCCCAGACGACGTGCTGGGACCATCCAAAGATGACAGAACTGTACCAAGCGCTGGGTGAGTAAGGAGACAATTAAAGCGCCCCTCGGAGTCGTGCTCGGTCGCCCAGGACCCCCACTGGGCTGCAGCGGCAGCACTGGCAGCAGCGCGGCACCATTGGGCTCCTGTCACACAGCTCATTAAGGGGCCCTGTGTTTCCAGCACCTTAGGGACTACATCTCTACTGTCATTAACCTACGAGGCCCAATTTGCCAGCGCTGTGATTGCTTTTTGCTTTAGCCTTTAATTAATTGTGATTAAACGACATCATGTGTTTCACTTTTAATCTGATCTGACACAGAGAGCTTGCAGGGGGAGATACGCGCGCTGCCGCGTACACATGCTCAGCTAGACTCACACACACACATGTGCACGTATAACATGTACGCCGCTAATGACTTCTGCAACGGTGTGATAGCCAGGAGGAGAGATAGTGATGTGTAATTCCTCGAGGGCAGGGTGGGTTTGTTTTCCCCTCATCTTTTTCATTTTCTCTAATCTCCTCCTATCTCTCTCTCTCTCTCTCTTTCCCTCCATTAGCGGATCTGAACAACATCAAGTTCTCAGCATACAGAACAGCCATGAAGCTGCGGCGGGTTCAGAAGGCTCTGAGACGTACGTGCAGTATTTCATCGCTGGTTATTTGCTGCTGGGACGGCTGGTTAAGTGATATACTGTTATCCTGCCTCATCGGTAATCCACTATGACAAGCTCTCTTCGGGAGTGAGATATAACGATTAGCCGCGGAGCATTTCTTTATTCGGTTGTCGAAGGAATCATCGCTCCTCTCTGCACTACTTGGAAATGTAGTTGAAAAATATTCTCTCCATCACTGTTGGATTTAAAAATGCAGAAATCAAAAGTATTGATAAACTCGAGAGCCCACTAGAAACCACTCAACCGCCGGATTCCTTCCTCATTTCCATTACAGCCGGGATCGTTGGTGTGCTCGGTAATTAGAGCTGTTAATTGGTCCATTTGACTTACAAACGAGAAGGCAATTAGTTTTTGCCGCATGGTTGAGACTTGAATGTGTGCCCCCCTTCAGGGTCACAGCACTTGTTGTATCCCACTCGGTCCACACCCTCTCACTTTCTGCCCATTTTTCCTAACCATTGCTGATTTTTCCAGTGCTTCTCTTCGTGATGCCTCAGTGCTCTCTCGGTTTTTCCACCACCTCAAACCTTGCCCTTCTTTCTCCCTCTCCGTGCTCTCACAACACCTTAATCTTGTCCATCCTCCATCTCCTGCAGTGCTCTAACTCTCACTGACTCCAGATGAGCCCATATTTTCCGCTGCAAGTGGCCAATTTTGGCACTTTTCCTTCCTCGTGTTCACCCCCCTGTCCTTCTCTTGCAACACCCTCTCTCTCTCCTCCACGCCCCGAGTCGCTGTAATAAAAACTCAGCGTGCTCAGAACACTGTGAAAAACCTCTTTCAACGACTCTTTCTTTCTCTTGGCCGCTCTCTTATCTCGCCCTACTAGTTGATATCGTTACAGAATTTAATTGCCAGGCTGCCTTGATAATAGGACTCTCTCTCTCATTCTCTTCCTCCTCTGCACACTTTGTTGAATGATTGAGCAGCGCCGCATAAGAGCCCATCAGAAATACATTTTTTCGGTGATTCCCTCACAACCCCGAGAATACTCCTGTTATCTCCTCTCTCTGTTCTACCTCATTATTGCGCTATCCAATTATACCTGGCAACCACGGACACCCCTTTTAGCTCCACTCCGAGGGATGGGCCATCAAATTAGTTTAGAAGAGCGAAATCAAATTTGTGTCACTGCTCTCAAAACATCTGGCACGGCTTAAGTGGGCAAAAAGGGTGAATAAGCACTCTGCTATCGCCTGTGCTCTCATTGGCTGAGGTGAGGATGAGGATCCTGCTCTGTGTCCGTGTGTCGAAAAGTGAACAAGCACTCATGTATGTATGAACGTAGGTGTTAAACTTCTGGATTTTTCAACCTGGACCCTGTTTTCCCATGTTTTTTGTGTCTAAGTGACTCATGGGGACAACAATTTTTGAAATTGCTCCAGTATTTAGCGATAACGCTGTAACCAGCAGCTGTGAAACGAGCTGCGAGGGCAAGTGAGCAGCGTCAACATAATGTTACATCCACTAAAAGTGCTTGTTTTTGCCACTGACAGGCTCAGATTGTTATTATAAGTGTCTGACAACATTATGGAAAAGGACCCTACAGAGAAATACAATGTTTTCTTACCTTTCGCTTGATCCGGTCTGTTTGTTATTGTGTCCAAGTCCTGCTCAAGGAGAAGTCTCGCTGGGAAATCTGAATATCCGTAGACTCAAATAAATACGGGCGGCCATCGAATTCAAAGACCTCGTCCACATTGTTTAAATCATCTAAATATTCAGCCATGACATTTAAAATGGAACGTGAGATTGGCCGGAGAATCGGAGCAGTGGGGGCGGTATTGCATTCGCTTTACCGCACCTTTGTGACAAAAAGAGAGCTGAGCCGGAAGGCAAAGCTCTCAATCTACTGGTCAATCTTCGTTCCTACTCTCACCTATGGTCATGAGGGCTGGGTCATGACCCAAAGAACTAGATCACGGGTACAGCGGACGAAATGGGTTTTCTCAGGAGGGTGGCTGGCGTCTCCCTTAGAGATAGGGTGAGAAGCTCAGTCATCCGTGAGGGACTCGGAGTAGAGACGCTACTCCTTTGCGTTGAAAGGAGCAAGCTGAGGTGGTTCGGGCATCTAGTAAGGATGCCTCCCTAGGGAGGTGTTCCAGGCAAGGGAAGGGAAAGGGAAGTTTGGGGTCCCCTGCTGGAGCTGTTGCCCCCGCGACCCGACCCCGGATGAGCGATTGAAGATGGCACTGAAAATCTTTAGACAACACTAAGCTACGCTTTCTGTACTCCGACACAACAAACTCTGCCCGGCCGGCACTCGTGTTTCCACCACAGATGTATTCCACTATTCCAACGTTGTCTTCGGGCAACACGCCACCTCACCAGATTTCAGACTTCTCCTTGAGCGAGACTCTTTCCATCATGTCAGACACTTATAGTAACAATCAGAGCCTGTCATGGCAAAAACAAGCACTTTTAGTGGATGTATATGACGGTGCCAGCTTGCCCCAATAGCACCATATTGCAGCCTGCGAGCAGCTGCCATCTGCAGCGCTCTCCCTCAATACTGGACCAGTTACAGAAAATTGTTGAAGTTACCCTTCAAGGCTCAATAATGTGTATATCAGAATGCTGGTGTACGTGCTCTTAAACTGATCAGAATATGTTTACTTTATTTCAAACCATTTAAAAATATCACAGTTTCACACATCACACACAACACACAACACGTGTCACATGAAAAACATACAGTACATACACATGGTCACAATGAAAGTGTTTTTCCAGGTGTCTATGTTCTTTAGTACGTGTCCATGTGTGGTTTTTAGTGGATTTAGTGGCGCTGAGCAGCCTCGTGGACGTGTTTCGGGAGCAGGATCTGCAGCAGGGGGAGCACGTGATGGACGTGGTGGAGATGATCCACGGCCTGACGGCTCTGTACGAGAGGCTGGAGGAGGAGAGGTCCATCCTGGTCAACATTCCACTCTGTGTCGACATGTGTCTCAACTGGCTGCTCAACGTCTACGACAGGTTGGTAAGCTGCATTGGGTCATTTTTTTTAAACAACACAGCTTTTGTATATACCATCGGCTAATCAAGTTAGTTTCTACACATCCAGCAGACGCAGAGCAACGTGATCATCCCTCCTGAGAAAAGTGTTTTTACTTCAGCGATGATTGACTTTCTTTTTTTGAGTGTTTACTGTGTTTTGGCTCGCCACTGATTTAAAGTGAATAGATGGTGTTGACTATACAGCTTATGTGCAGTTATCTCTTGACCTGGAGGGGCTCCTGAGCCAGTCTGTTTACAGGTCTCGAGGCGTAAAAAGTAAGTCCAGAAGGATAAATTGTCTCAAGTAATGTCAGCGTCGGTTGGGGTTTGAAATTTAAACAAGACTCGGTCCAAACGGAGTATATATGTCTGGACCGTGTACGGTCAGTCTGTGAATTTGTGGCTAAATTGTGACACAAATAGTCTGTGGTCTTGTCTATAATGTTAAATCCAGCGGTACATGTCCACCAGGTGCGGCGAGGACTCTAAGGGGACGTGTTGCTCCACTCAACTGGCCGTTCAAGTGGAGACGTACCCTCTCGTTGAATGCATCTGATTGGTTCCTGGTTTTCAACAGGAAACAACATGGCGGCCTGCTCGTAAACTTTCTGTTATTCCGTCTAACGATCCACCAAAATCTACTTCTGAAAACATTTTAAGCGATAAATAGGCGATGCTGCTGCTGAATCTAGTTTTATTTTAGAATTGGATCGCCCAGTTTGACAGCTTGGTCCAAGTTTCGTGAGCCGAACGTGTCACGCTGGACGGGCTCATTTGCATAAAGGAGCTGTTCTCCGCCTTTTCATTTTGAAAGAACAACGGCCGATGAGGAAACTCCAACACTCGGCCGACCAATCGTGTAACTTCATCAGTCACTCAGTGACAGACTTTTGCGTTTGTCCTCTGCGGTCCAGCCAAAAAATCTGATGGGTTGAGTCAGAAATAAGTGATCTAACCAGACAGACCTTTGTCGCCTTTCTCCTCATCTCTGCTTGAGACTAACAGCACGATGCTACATTAGCCACTACTAACATAACACATCCAACATCTACAACCGAACTGTGGGCAGTCAAGTTGCATTCTGGGTAATGTAGGCATCAGGCTTAGACAAGGAGGAAGAATGTATGGAATAAAAAAAGACAATGTTTCTGGTTATGTTGAATCAATATCAATCCTTTTTATTCACTATCCATCGTGAGGTGACAAAGTCATAGAGCGCAATGCTAAATCAGTGCAGCGCTCTTTTAAATGACACACTCATCTCTCTCATGTGACGCTCATGAAGTGTTGTATTATAGCGTCAGTTCTAAAGAGTTTAATGGAGTTCACCTGCTCTCCATCAGTGTTTTTGTTCCTTCATATGCCGACATTGTGACCTTTCTGTCTCTTCTCTTATTGTCTGATTTGATTCGTTATGAGCATACAGCTCTCCAGGGTGACTTTAAATACAAGAAATGTCTGTGTCACTTAATTGATGCACAGTACTGTGTGATGGTCCTGTATCATGTCTAGAAATGCTGCAGGGCCGGGTTTAATGATTTAGCATTACACCAGGTCATTTGAGTTGATAGCAGAATCAAAAATAATGGAGCTTTAGGTAAATACACACACAGAGACTGGCTATGTGTAATCTCATGCCACTATAAGGACAGTCTTGTCTGCAGATTGATGTAAGTAGTTCAATGGCTTGTTGTACAGACCTCTATAAAGAGCCACAGTGTGGCTAAAGCTCCAATAACAATGTCCAGGCAGAGGGCCAACCATCCCCTTCTGAGACACTGCAGAAACAAATCCTCTTTCACACCAACTTTCACCCCGTCTTTGCTCCTCATTGACTACTCCCCAAAGAGAAAAACACTGAGCACAGACTGACGGAGAGATGCAGGAATAACTTCCTCGAGTGCCGTAAATTCGGTTGGTAGCTCTTAACTACTCGCTGCTAATGAGAGACAATCACCCTCTGCATAAATTTCAGTAATTGCTTTTTTGTTTTCCAATATATAGCGGCAGTGAATCTGAATGAGATGTGTGCTTGTGTGTGTCCGTTTTTATTTGTTTGTTTGCATTACAGTATATTACAGCATGCATATCCAGAGGCATGTCACACTAGCAGGGCGTGCAGGAGTGACATGTCCCCTGGGGAGCAGCAGCACTCGGGTGCATATTGTAGATGACGTTTGACACACAGCAGAAATAAAGGTGCTGACAGCCAGTCACCCCCCATGTGCTCTCGAGCTCCTCTCGACTCCAGCTCTAAATCTAACAGTAATGCTCTCCTTATCATGTCTCATGTGACTCTAATGGCCTGGACTGAGTAATGTTTCAGTGTCCTTACTTTTACTTCAAAGCAACATCCCAGCTCTGGATATTTAACTCTCTTTTTTTTTTTTTTATTAAATGTTATACTTCATTGATCTGATGTTCTCTGATGAATGTGATGTTCTTGATTTCTCACTTAACGATTCAAATGTTAATTCGATAAGCCTGTGGTTTTATGCCAACGTTTGCTCCGCTCCGCAGTAAATTCTTCCAGGCTGTGTTTGGCACCGGAGCTGTGAAATCTCAAAAAACGAACTGTGACGGTGTGTTAGTTTGTTTATTTAGAGCAGAAAAAAAGGCTAATGAGACCCTTTAATGCTCAGGTCAGAGCACAACAGCGTCCATCTCACCGGCCTCGCCATCGGCCAAAGATCATTTATTCTGTTTGTTCAGCTGAGGACAGCACCTCCCAGATATCCTGGACTTGTCAGTCTTGACTTGGGACTTGGCTCGGGACCTGTCAGTCTAGATTTGGGACTTGACTCGGGACCTGTCAGTCTTGACTTGGGACTTGATTCGGGACTTGCTTGTCTTGACTCTGAGACTTGACTCAGGACTTGTCAGTCTTGACTTGAGACTTGACTCAGGACTTGTCAGTCTTGACTCGGGACTTGACTCGGGACTTGCCTGTCTTGACTTGATACTCAACTCTGGACTTGTCAGTCTTGACTTGTGACTTGACTCAGGACTTGCCTGTCTTGACTTGATACTCAACTCAGGACTTGTCCGTCTTGACTCGGGACTTGACTCGGGACTTGCCTGTCTTGACTTGATACTCAACTCTGGACTTGTCAGTCTTGACTTGTGACTTGACTCAGGACTTGTCAGTCTTGACTCGGGACTTGACTCTGGACTTGCCTGTCTTGACTTGATACTCAACTCTGGACTTGTCAGTCTTGACTTGGGACCTGACTCAGGACTTGTCAGTCATGACCTGGGACTTGACTCTGGACTTGTCAGTCTTGACTCAGGACTTGTCAGTCTTGACTCGGGACTTGTCAGCCTAGACTCGGGACTTGAGTGCAAAGACTTGAGACTAACTTGTGACTTGTAAAACCCTGACTTGGTGCCAACTCTGGTATTGCTGCCTGTCTGTACAGTCAGTGACACAGTGAGCTGATTATTGCTCTCCTGGCCGTGAACCCAACACGGACTAAACACTGGATCGAGTGCGGTGCCTTTAGGTGCTCTGGATGTCCTCTAATACAATTTCACAGTGTGGCGGTGACCTGCGCTGTGCTGCTGCTTTGACCCACGTAATTCCTCCACGCTTTGTCCCTCCCAGCGGGGATCAGCCAATGTATGAATATATTACTGCAACACAAATACACCGTGATCGGAGTTCATTCACGGTTCAAAAGATTGTAGCTTTACAACTTTTCTTCTTCTCCCTCTCTCTCCCTCTCTCTCTCTCTCTCTCTCTCTCTCTCTCTCTTTCTTTCTCTCTCCACTAGTGCTCGTAACGGCAAAATGCGAGTCATCAGCTTCAAGATGGGATTGGTGAGCTTGTGCAACGCAGACGTCCAGGAGAAGTACAAATGTGAGTGTTGATGCTCGTTCATGTGCCTAATGCATCTCCTCGACTGCAAACAACAAGCCAAAACAAAACGGGCCCTGATTGCCAGTATTACATAAAGACATCCACTTAGTCTAATGGAGGAAATGAGTCTGCTTGCTTTAATGGAGAAAGCTTTCTTTACTTCTACAGTGTACACCGGGGGCCTTAAAAGGATTGCTTGCCAAAGACACCATTCATGCTCGCTCTCTTTCTATGGCTCCCATTTTTTTCTTCTCAAGTCAACTAGCAAAGAGCTACTACCTTCCTCCTTTATTTGATTATATGAGATGTTCTGTTCTCTTGTAACCCCAGTGTACAAGTCATCATGTAAATATAGGTAAAAAAGAGGGAAAGTGAGCATTTGATCTGATGCTAGCTGGACCTGGAACAGCTTGTAGTTGATACAAGAGCAGAGACAACACTACTGACGTACTCGTGCCAGGATTATTCATGTCCTGGCACACCATCTGTGTGAGCTCTTAAAGACTGAGAGATGACAGATTTGCCTTCAGTTGAAAACGTCCCTGAGGTGAGTCAGCCCCTCTTTTTTCTAGGTTCAGGTAGAGACATGTGGTGGCCTTATAACAGTTTGTCATCTCGCCGACTGCTCCGAACTCCAGACGTTACTGGAATAATATTTGCAAATAAATCTGAAGCATTTGCATCAACCTGCTTTGAGATACAGATGGTGGGTGTTTATTCCATCATCACCAGTCTTTGGCTTGACTTTGTGCTACCAGACATTTTTGATATTAGAGGGGCTTTTTATTTAACATTTGCCTCCACACAAGCACACTTTTGCAGACATCAATATGGGCTGCTTTCACACACTTTGACAAAATGAACTACTTAACTGCTCCGTCGCCGGCTTCTGCCTCTAAATTTTCTCATCAGACAAACATGGCAGCTATTTGGAAAAGTTGTTCAGTCCTCCAAAATTATCCACCAAAAAATATGTTTCTGAATATATTTGAGGGAAGAAATAGTCCATACTGTTGCAGACTGTGACTTCATTTCATATTTGCAGTGCTTAGTTTTAAGGTAAGGTTGGTTATCTTAAGAAACTTATCAAGAGTACACTACTGGAATATCTCAACATCTATTGGATGGATTGCCATGATTTCATTTGTCCAATGCGTTGGTTTACGACCAAAATACCTGCAAAACTGATGTCGTTCTCGTCATTTGTAGCTACTTGTGTGTAGTGCTTATTAGCAAATTCTAGCCTGCAAACTATAGACTGTATAAAGATAGACGACGCGTCTCAAAATAGCCAAAATATCCTGGAAACGGGGGGCTGTCATCTTGAGATTTTGACATCATTTGGAGCCAGAGACTGCGCAGAAGTGATCGGGGGGCTGGAGCTGTGGTATCGAGGTTATGGAAAGTTAAAGTTACATCTCCTTTCTCATACAATTCAGAGCCTCTGGCTTCATGACTACTTCACTCAGAGCAACAGTCAATCACAGCTGTCAATCATGACGTCTCATCTCCCTTTTTATAGCATCAAATAATTAATTAAAACCAAACTTATCAGAAGAATGAACACTTGAACATACATCAGTGTGATAAGAACTACCTAAAATGACAGAAACCATCTTTGGGAAAAAATGATTTGACGTGTACTTTGATTTTTAGTTTGACCCATGTCCCATCCACTAACATGATGGGGGCGGGATTTATGACCAATACTGCAACCAGCCACCAGGGGGGGGCGATCACAGTGTTTTGGCTTCACTTTAAGGGATTTGTCATGTCGTCCATCTTTATATACAGTCTATGATGCAAACACGTTAAGATTCTGACCATGGCAAATGTGATACCTGGTAAACAAAAGCATGCTGACGTTAGCATTTAGCCAAGTACAGCCTCATATAGAGCTGCTAGCGTGGCTTTAAACATGTGGCTGTGATTAATTTATTTAAAGGTACAGTGTGTATTATTTGGCGACATCTAACGGTGCGGTTGCAGATTGCAACCAACTGAGTACCCCTCCGCTCACTCCTCCCTTTCCAAGACTGCAGTTACATGAGCCGCCGAGTGCAAAACCGTGGTAACGCCGTTCACCTCGCTCAGAGGCCATCCTTACCATAATAACACTACTTTAGGAGCAACAGAAGTCAGACGGCGGCTGGCGGTACCACGGTTTTGCACTCTGCGGCTCACGTTACCGCAGTTACACGAGTGTGTCGGAGGACTACGCTAGAGCCAGTGTTTGGTTTGTCTGTTTTGGGCTACTGTAGAAACACGGCGGACTCCATGAAGAGGACCCGCTCCCTGTGTAGATATGTAGTGCTCATTCTAAGCTAACGTAAACACAAGGATTCTTAGTTTCAGGTGATTATACACTAATGAAAACATAGTTATAAATATTATATTCCATTTATGCGAATATATCCCCCGAAAAGTTACACACTGTTCCTTTAAGGTGGTCATCTCAGTAGGGGATTAGATAACTGACCCACTAATGCTCCAACAAAGCCGTGTTTGCCTGGTAGGTGATGTGGACTTTACTAAAGGCTTTATACGTAAAACTGTGGGTGTGCAACCCCGATTTAGTAAAGAGGTAGTTTCATGCTAACTAGTAATTACTGAAAACTTCACAAACAAACTTAGTAATGGATGTTCAGATAGTTTGTGCAGGAAACTCCAGGAATACCTTTATCTCACTGCAGCGTTTGCATCATTGCAGGCTGCATGTGTCGGATGTGATAGGCCTATATAACCGCGGTAGTGTCTCCATAAAACGTGTCCAAAAAAACTCATTTCTACCAGACAAGCTCAATGTGAACATTTAAAATGTCAAACACGCCTCAGCTCTGGTTATAAGAACTATAAATAGGAAGCTGTTTAACATGCAGGTGTTAAAGCCAAATGTTGTCCCTGCAGGGTTGAATAAGTACACAGAGAGAGGGATACATGGGATGCTGCTTATGCTTGGCATTGTGCAGCAGCCTCACACGCCTGTCAGCATTCATCTCTTCAGTGACAGGCAGAGTCCCAGCTCGCTTGGTAAAGGCCTCATTCAAAACCTGACAAGACTCCTCTTATGCAGCTCTTTCATCTCCAAGCAGACCAGCCAGGCCATTAATACAGATTCTGTCTATATGTCACTGAAGTGAGTTTCATTCCACATAACTAGGTTTGATAAAACCCTGTTGCCAGGGATTGGAGGCCCATTGTTAAAAAATAGATGAAAAACAGATGTGTCGCTTTTTATATTCGTGCTAAAGTTAAGCCATTATTTTTGCAGACAAAGTGCCACATATTTTAAATTGTGGGCTGCCTGCCTTTGTAATTAAAAACCTAATTTACATTTTGAAAAGCTGAGAACATTAATAAAAAAGCAATAAATGCTGTAAATCAGCAGATGTAGATGTGAGGGAGAAATGTATGCAGATGTGATGATAATACAAATGTTTTTCATGCATACAAATGCAGTGCAGCATTAATGCTGTATAATCAGATTAGTTGAGGTATAATTGATTCATCGCTTTGTGTATTTTCTCTGGTGGTTGCAGATTTATTCCGTCAGGTGTCCGGTCCTGGAGGTTTGACGGACCAGCGTCACCTCAGCCTGCTGCTCCATGAAGCCATCCAGATCCCCCGCCAGTTGGGTGAAGTCGCTGCTTTCGGGGGCAGCAACGTGGAGCCCAGCGTCCGCAGCTGCTTCCGCGTGGTGAGGAGACAGGAGGAGTTACCGTCGTGCATGTCACGCCTAAACACATTCACAGATACACACATAATTTGGACAATAAGAGCAGATAAAACCATCCGTCTGGAATGTGTGAGTTCACCTTACCCCATTTGATCAGATAAACACTGTTGTGGCGTTGATATCGTCTTATTTCAGTCACAGGATTCAACTACTGATGGAGCTTAGTGGCCCAATGTTCAGAGGTAGGACCAAGTTATTGTTTTGCAAACCACAAATAAGTCATAAGGCTCTTCACAAAATGTAACGCCATTTTAGCAACAGTAACAGTAACTGGCGGTAAACCAGTAACGTTATGTTATTTCAGCATAGTTTTCTCCTGCAACTTGATTGGATGCTGTCGGATTGGATTAAACATAGTGGATCTGGGGAATTAAAGCTGAAGTAGGCGAGATTTAAATAAATTATGATTAAGAAAAGTTATTTTTATAAAAAGGTCGCTATATCGTGACAGTAGTGCATGAAACAGGTAACTTGAAAAAAAAATCATGTCCCTCTGTGTCCTCCGGTGCTCCTAACGGCATCTGCAAGATTTCACAGAACGGAGGAAAACAAGCAGTAAGAGCTGATCTGAGGTCTGCTGTCCAGCTGCCGTCTATGAGAGCCGGCTGTCAATCACTCACAAACTCCAACCAAAAGGTCAAACTAGGCAGCGCTGATCAAATATGAATCAATATTCTGTTACGTTAATGTCTATTTCTCTCCATGACCGGAGCACAGCCAATAGGAACGCTCTCTCTCTGAAATGACCTGTGATTGGTCAAAGTCTCCCGTCACGGGCTAGATGTTCTAAAGCCTGAAAACAGAGCCATGAGGAGGAGCAGAAGTCTAGTTATCTCTCAGAACACTTGAATTACAATATGCTGAAAGGTTATTATGGAAGTTTTGCCCAATGATGCCAAAAATATATACTGCCTACTGCAGCTTTAAGTGTAAGATAATCAAATGCAAGTCCCAATAATATTCACCAAAACTAAAGCGTCCAGAGTTCCACAAAAAAACACCACTTTTCTGGGATTCAGCAATAAACAACGAAAGATAAAAAATTCAGTTTGTTCAGTTCAGTTTTTCCCCAACGTGTGAATCCTCTTCCCAAACCAATAAAGGATCTCTGCTCAGTTTGTTCAATTCAGTTGAGTTATTTCCCCCAACGAGTAAATCCTCCTCCCAAACAAATCAATAAAGGATTTCTCAAAAAGTAAATAAACCCAACAAACATCTCTGACGCTGTCGGAGTTACCTCCGGTACCGGGCAGTTGATCATCTTTGTGCACACACTTTTTAAATAACAGACTTTTTAATCTTTGGAGTCTAAAATCATCCTCTAGTCTGACTCGAATCCCAGTCATGTGACTCGAGTCTGCATCTCTGCCAATCTCCCTGTTAGTCCAGTATATTTACACAAGCTGGCGAGAGAGACTGACCACCACTGGGGGTGTGCTGTAAGACTTGATGGTGCTAGTTTCAGCACTTTAATCAACGGCTTGATTGCCCCAACAAGAAAGTCGACCTTCAAATCCCCACTCATTCATGCTGTTACAGTATCCTGATGTATCTCAAACCCGCTAATCTATTAATTACTATGTCAGAAAATGGAGAGTGACCTCCAGATAATCAGAACAGAGCTTGAGTCTGTGCCAAGACAGAATTACAAATACTGTACAGAAACAGAATTTTTTAAATGCAGAGGCCATAAAAAATGAATGACAAAATCAAACATTTGCCTTTGGATGACTTCCATCGAAAGCCAAGTATGAAAAAATGATGATGTCAGCGATGTGAAGCCCATTGTGTTTCACTGACATCAGCAGAGTCCGACTTTTCCTTCAGAGGAAATGGAGAAGTTATAATTATTTTACCTAAAGAAGCCCCGACGGCCCCACACAGTGATGCCTCACAAACATTACATCACATTAATATTGCATCGCATTGCTTTTAATGCACATGAAATACAGCCGGTCGGTTGGTAGATAATGCATGATGTCTGTAGCCATAGAATATGATCTACGACTGGAATATTGATATGATGAAGCGAGATCACAGAGTTCACAGCGCACGGAGCAACAGCTAATGAGGAGACATGTTCAAAGCATGAATTAATTTGTCTTTCTCTCCTTCGCTTTGTTCTGAATACCGTCTGAAGTTGTACGTTTGGCGCAGGTTGCAGGAACTTTACCTTGTGACAATCAAATTGAGAGACCAGATAATTAGAGGGGTTGTGAGGAGCTTTTTTTAGAATGTGGCCTGTACAAAGCCTTTTTAATTCCCTCATTTTTGAGGAGGATCCTAATTATACTCACTGTATTCTGGTCCATGCTTGCTGTATCAGCTTCAGCTGATTAAAATCAATTCCTTTCTCCATGTCAGGGAGTTTGGTTGCAGATGAAATATCCATGTAATGCGAACTGGGGGTTGACCTGTGAGCTTGTTTATCACTCGGCTTGCAAATGAGTGAGAGTCAGTTCATGGAGATGTTGCTACCACCTCTCACGTTGACTTTTAGACTCTGCTGTACGGCAGTTATCGATTATTTTACTAATTGAGCATTCTAGCGATTATTCCATCGATCGATCAAGTATCGGATAAGAAATATGTTTGCTTTATTATTAAAGGGCAATAGTAAATATACAAAAGAGAAAATAAGAATAAGGTATTTTAAAATGAACTAATTGGTTTCCGTTTAAAAAAAATCTACATTGTATTGCTTTAGTGCATACAGTCATATTATCTGTCTATCTATCTAAAACTAAACCCATTTAAAGCTGAAGTCGGCGAGATTGGAGCAAAAAAAGGATTAAAAAAAGTTATTTTTATAAAATGTGACAGTAGTTCATGAAACAGGTAACCTGAAATAAATCATGTGCCTCTGTGTCCTCCGGTGCTCCTAACGGCATCTGCAAGATTTCAAAGACCGGAGGAAAACAAGCAGTAAGAGCTGATCTGAGGTCTGCTGTCCATCTGCTGTCTATGAGAGCCGGCTGTCAATCACTCGTGAACTCCGACCAAACGGTCAAACTAGGCAGCGCTGATCAAATATGAATCAATATTCTGTTACGTTAATGCCTATTTCTCTCCTCAAATGTTTTCAGAATCATCTTGTAGTGAACAGTTTAGCTGTAAAATGAGAAAGTTTGTGACGCCGCCGCTATTGTGAAATCTGGTGAAGGAACGCCAAGTTCTGGTCACATGACCAGACCACAGCCAATAGGAACGCTCTCTCTCTGAAATGACCTGTGATTGGTCAAAGTCTCCCGTAACGGGCTAGATGTTCTAAAGCCTGAAAACAGAGCCATGAGGAGGAGCAGAAGTCTAGTTATCTCTCAGAACACTTGAATTACAATATGCTGAAAGGTTATTATGAAATTTTTGCCCAACGATGCCAAAAATATATACTGCCTACTGCAGCTTTAAAGGGCAATAGTAAATATACAAAAGAGAAAATAAGACAGGTATTTTAAAATGAAAAACTAATTAGTTACCCTTTTTCAAAAAAATCTACATTTTATTGCTTTAGTGCATACAGTAATATTATCTGTCAAAACTAAACCCATTTAAGTGCTATATTACATTCTGGGTTGTATTTATTATTATTTTTTTCCCAAACTTTACTTATTAGGTTTCCAGACAAATCACATATAACAGCGTTTGAAATTAGGCTTCAAGTAATTACAAAACAGAAGATCAAAGAAAGAGAAAAAATAAAACACCAGTATGAGAAAGTAAACAAAACAAGACTTTAAAAAAGATATATAAAAACAATTAGTTATATTAATATTAAATATAAAAACTAAATACACGTGTACATATGAGGAGTATGCAACAATAAAACACAAAAGGAATCCTTTCAATCAACCGGGTAGAGATATTGAAAAGAGTTTGTCGGGCTGGGATGGGAGTAAAGGTCAGTTTATCAGCGTATGCAAAAAAAAAGAATAGTCCCAATGTCTTCTTAAAACCTGCGGATGATCCTCTCAGTGTACACCTAAGTTTTTTTCCATATTAACAAATTAAACTCTAATCCAGTAATGAGTAATGGTTAGGTGGAGTGGGGGGGATTTCCACTTGACCATTTGACCACTCTGAGTTTTAATAAAACATTTTCTTATATATAAAAAAGAATAATTTCAAATGACTTTAAAAGGTCCACATCTTATGAACTCTTCCTATAAAGGTAGTAGAACTTTAACTGATCAAACTGTGATGATGTGTTCAAATTCAAATTTGATATTGATTAATTAATATTCAGAGATCGCGCTCCCTGAGGCTGTCGCTGCACGTCTCTCCTCTCGGCTTTGCTGCTGCAGACTGGGGCTGCGCGACTCTTCCAAACTGATCACAAAACCCGCATCAGGAGCTACATGTATATCCACCGTTATTACCAATAACGTGACGATCTTTCACCAGAAATGAGTGCGTTCCATAGACTGTAAAAATAAGTGCGTTCGTCTCTCTCTCTCTCTCACCCTCTCCCTTTCTCCGTCTTCCTCTCTCTCGGATGCGTGCTGTCCAGCAGCAATACGCAATTACAACTGTCCAAACCAATAATTGTTCTGGGATTACTTGTGACTGCCCTCGTGTCCACCTTCAGTTGCACTCGCAAAATCAATCCGCACACCGTTGATAGCGCCACCGCAAACGTGCACCCCGGTGTTGGTGTGGACGGGGGGTTAAACGAAGCTTCAATGCAAAGAATTTACATTTTTATTAATCGAGTTACCCAAGGAATCGTTTCAACTCTTCTCTGCTGGCAGAGCAGCAGATGGATTGAGTTTGGGACCAAGAATATGCGACAGTTTTACTGAAAAATCTGATTTTTATGTGCAGGAGGTTATTCGGTCAAATGCAACATTTAGTTCATATTTTTTTTGTGAGAAGTGTTGCACGTCGATTCTCGATTCACAAACATGCAGTTTAGTGGATATATGGTGCAGAAAGCACAGAGCTTTGATGGTTAACTGAGTGTTTATCACCTCTACTTTACCGATGATGTTTAAAGCATCCCATCTGCTGTGCGTGCTGCTCTGAGATGCCGTGCCGTGGCGTGCTCAGCATAGTCAGCGCCAGCTCCAGGTGTTCTGTATGCGGGGAGCCGCTACAGTGTTTGACCTCCCACGTGGAGCTGGCTACTTTACTACCAGAGAGAGGAGCTCCTTCATCCCCCCGGGAGACTCTGTACCTCTGTACACCTCGCAGTGTCTGTGTGATCAGTGCACACACACACACACACACACATTTATTATGCTACTCTGCTTGAGCGGTGGAGGAAGCCCCGGGGAAATCAACCTCTTAATGCATCTCTGATGCAGACTTAATGAGAATTTAGCACATCACGGATTTTCAGCGCTTGGCGAGTCATTCTTTTATTAGGCTGACTTCCTTTTTATCCCACTTTCTGGAATTCTCAACAAGGATGGACTGCATGCAGACACACACATACAGCATACACACAGGAGTTATGTCTGTTGTGTTTTAGCTTTATAACTGTATAAGTAGTTGCATAAAAGCAAAATATATGCCACAGTGTAGTACATCTTCTTTCTCCTTCCTCCTCTTATCTTTTGTATTCTCTTTGATTCCCTGCAGCTCACTGCTGGACCACCTTCTCCTCTCGTTACTGTGTGTACCTGCCCTGCTGTTGCTCTATATTTGGATTGTTTACAATCTCCTGCACTTCTTTCTTTCCTCCCTCCCTCCCGCCTTCCTTTCTTCCAGGCCCCAGGGAAACCTGCCATCGAGGTGTCTCACTTCCTGGAGTGGATGAGCCTGGAGCCCCAGTCGATGGTCTGGCTGCCGGTCCTCCACCGCGTGGCTGCCGCAGAGTCCACCAAGCACCAGGCCAAATGCTACGTCTGCAAACAGTGTCCCATCAAGGGCTTCAGGTAGGCATGACATAAAGATTTATTCGCAGTGGGCTGTTGCAACATCACAGTAAACAAGACTCGGTCTAAACTAGGGATACCGCCCATCGTTAACCGATTATTAACCGTTAACCGACAAGATTTGTGCCTCACATGCAGCGGTGCACCAGCTGCAGGAGCACAACAGATATTGGTTGACGGGAGTCTCCAGTTCACCGTCTGGGAGCGTTAACTTAGCAGCTACGATGCTGCGTGTAGTGTAGCGGACATGCAGCCACTTTCCCAGTAAAAGTCTCCACCGTACATTTAGTTTAGTTTAGCAGGTTGTCAGCTGTGTGTCTGCCCGGATTAACTTTAGCGAGTGTCCAACAAACAGTGTGTGTATTTGTGCTACGTTAGC
>CAKAKR010058664.1:0-19686 GCA_916700685.1 Adelosebastes latens
TAGTGCCTTTAATTGTATTTAGTGAGACTATTCCTATGTCTGTAACCTGCTAAGTCTATTCATCTAGGCAAAAAATAATGTTTATTAAAATGTATGTAAAAAAATACAAACTTAATAGTGCATTAAAACAAATCAGTAAGATAATGTAAAAGAAAGGTGGAAAAACAGCTATATAATGTATCTTTAAACAGTAAATTAACTGTAAAATACTGTGAAATTAATTTTAAAAAAAACAGTATTTTTCATTAACAGTACAAAGCTGTAAATTTCAGCGACAGTATAATAATGTTAATTTTACAGTAACATAAAGGCAAGCCTGCTGCCAGTTCTTTACTGTTATTTTACTGGGAAATTCTTAACAGTGTAGCAGAAAATGAAAGTAGACTATACTTCAAAGTTTTAAAGTACTTTAGTGAATGTACTTGTTTACTTTCCACTGACCCTAAACTCTTTGAGGACTTTTTCCACCACTTTAACCTCTCCTCTCCAGCACCTTTACATCTTTACATCAGCCTTTAATCTTCTCAGCAGTTTACGGCAGTAAATGGAGGGCCATGCGGGGCCCCTTCCCCTTCCTCCTCCTCCTCCTCCTCTTGTCCCCCCTGTGAGAATGGAGAGCAGGAATATGTGATGGTCCGGGGTGTATGTAGGCCAGTGATAGGCCTGCATGTGCTGCTCTGTCTTTGGCTTAAAAAGTTCAAGTCATTATTCTCCTCCTGCTCCTATTCAGCCGGGGTCCCGTTGGCTCATTGTTATTCTGCCCGAGTGACAGAGAGACAGAGAGAGAGGGAGACACAGAATGGGAGGCTGACTGTGGTTTCCAACGGCAGGGAGCTGGTTGCACTGGGCGGGGGTTTTTGTCGGTGGTTTTTCTGGCCGGTTGTTGCGGGCGTGAAGGCATGTTGATAATCGGCTCAGTAATGAGGAGAGGTACTGAACGGTACCAAATATCTGACCCCGATTCCTGGGAGTAGAGAGGCAGAGAGAGGGAGAAAGTGTGTGTGAGAGAGAGGAGGAAAAAAGAGAGAGGGCCATGTGAAAAAGGGGTGGAGGGGAGCTGAGATTTAGAGATTTAGTGCTCTGCTCTCTGCTGGGTGAAACAACCCCCCACTAACTAACAGAGAGGGAAAGTAGCCTAATAGGAAGAAAGGAGGGGGTGTTGTACTGTTCATTTAACACTCAAAGACACGCAGGAAGCTTTTATCGTTTCCCACAATGAGATCAGAAAAGGTATGTAACTTTTTCTTTTTAAGTAGCTGAATTATGTGTTACTGTTTTATAAATGAAAGTGGAGCTGAGAGATCAACAGGTAGCTGTTATTGAGCTGCACTGTGTGAGCAAATGGCTGGGTGCTTCTTTTTTTACTCAGGAAAAACATCCGCTGTGTAATTACCCAATTTATTTATTCATGTTCAGGCAGCTTTGGCATATTTTACTTTCTGGTTTTGTTGCATTTGCCACAAAGAGTTTGATGTATTTGTTTGAAATAAGATGAGGTGGTGTGGAAGAAAAGGCTCATTTAACACATTGGGTGCTGTTTTAGCTGCAGTGTTGCACCATTAATTGATATTTAGAGAAATGCAAGTAGTAGATGCATGAATATCTGGAAGCCTTTTCACCATATACAAGAGGATATCACCTTCAAAACCACCAAAATGCACAGTTATTTTTAAGTCTTGCATTTCTTTTTGGTTCTGCAATTTCTAAGGAATTACAATTTTGCAGTGACATAAGGGCTGCAACTATAAAATGTAAGAAAATAGTGAAAAAATGCCGTCATTGTTTCCTCTATAATTGATTATTTTGTCTGACCATCATTGCAAAACACAAAGATATTCAGTTTACTGTCATATAAAACAGAGAAAAACAGCAAATTCTCACAATTGAGAAGTTTGAACCAGAGATTATTTTTTTTGCATTTTTGCTTGAATCTGCTGATTGAATTAATCATTGCATCCAATGTTTTTTAAGTGCAATGTTTGCTTCCAACCCATTTGAAGAAATTTAAAGAGGCTAAACCACATGAATGCATCTTCTGTATCAGTTCCCCAACCACCTGCAGACTGCTCCTGTTGCATCCTGAAACAAACAACACTTTATTTCTTCAAATTAAATCACACCACCTAGAATATACACACACACACAAAAATGATTTTAACTAGCTTCAATATATCACTTGATCATTTTGAAGAATGTGTAAAGTTATAAAGTCCTTCAAACTAAATCAAAATTGGACAAAGCTCCCACTTCACAGACCATTACAGACTACACCAGGGTGGCCTTAATGAGCAAGAGTCTGGAAATGTTTTCTTTGTGTTATATACCATTAGTTGATCTGGGTCAACGTTTTCTCTGTAATCTCGCTGTGATAACAAAGGAGGACTGCACAGAGAAAACCAAATGAGAATTTTGCCATTAAATCCAGACTGGAAATCCTTTGACCCCGCAGCAGTCCCCCACCCTTGGTCGTCCTCTCTGCCGAGGAAACATTGTTGTCATGTGTTTATTCAGTGCTCTGACACCTGTGACTCGGGCTGGAGGAGCCCATTGTTCTTATCTGAAATGGTATAACTCGCCTGGCACACGAATCTTGGAGAAATATTTGGGTTGCCGCAATGTTGCTGAGCGATAATGTAGAAACTGGCAGCTGAGACACAGAGGAGATCCGTGTGAAAATAACACTGCTGCCCTCAGACAAAACCCAAGATGGTCTGACATCCTCATCACTGGTTGTGGTGGTTAGATGGCATTAAAAGTCCTCTGGCTGATTTAAATCTCACACTTTCAACCACTTATAGAGCGTAATGGCACTGTTGTAAATGTGATATATTCTGACACTTGCTTTTGCCTCTTTCCTCTATTGACATGAAGGCAAAAACACCTGGATTTGTGTGTTCTCGTTAAGTTTTACATTTCAAGAGTCATTGTGATAGATCTTTTTTTGTCTTTTCTCTTTTAGAGGGTTGCTGTCTGCTGTAAAGCTTAGGGGGCCCTGAACAACAGAAATAAACTATACAAACGTACATAGTGGCAGCACACAAGAGAAGAAAAATGTCTAGAACAGACGAGGTCAACAAGATGACAGAAAATGTCTATAAGGTATGACTCCTCTGTCTATTTGTCTGTCTGTGTAGTGAAATGGTTAGAAATATGGAAACGCTTTACGAATTTGCGTCTCATATTTTGCCTGTCCTGTTGTTTGTGTGTATCGTTGTCAACAGGGGATTCTGGACCAGTTCAACCCCAGTCTGAAGAACTTTGTGACCATGGGGAAACACTACGAGAAAGCCCTGACAGGTTAGTCAAAAACGGGATAATTCAGATGCCTTTGATTTGTCTGAATCACTGAACAGGATGTTTTTCAGTTTTCCTTAAAATGTACTCTCTTCCTCAGGAGTAACTGTGGCTGCCAAAGGGTACTTTGATGCTCTGGTGAAACTTGGAGAGCTGGCGAGCGACAGCCAAGGCTCCAAAGAGCTGGGTGAGTGGGCGGCTGGTAAAGAAGGACCAAGAAAATAAAATAAATCAGTGATGGACCTAATAAAGTTAAGAGAGTCGATGGCACAGCTGGAGAGAAGTTGAAAATAGTCTGTGTTGGTGAGGGAGGAGATGAAGACAAGAGGGAATGAGGAAATGTAGAGAGAGAGGGAGAGAGAACAGAGGGAAAGGGAGAGAGTAGAGTCATTGTTGGGAGATTAACAACACCACATGATCTCATTGTAATGCTGAAAACAGCGGGGGAGGCAGGCAGGAGAGTCGGAGGGCGAGATGCCAGCCACCACATACTACAGCGCTGTGTGACCGAGGGAGGGACTCACAGCTGACTGCCACTTTGTAAATGAGAAACTGTGTGAAAACAGCAAGTTTTATGACCTTTTTACTGATGTGTTTTCCTGCATATATGTTGATGTTGACACTGTTGTGAACAGCCATCATTAGAGCACAGATTTTAGATTTTCTGCAGAGGTTAAAGATGCACTGTAACAAATAAAAGCAGCTGATTTAAATCATATATAATACTTGTTGCCTTCACTGTCCTGTGCTGCTCACAGGAGACACACTGTTTCAGATGGCCGAGGTCCACAGACAGATCCAGGTGCAGCTGGAAGACGTGGTAAGACTTTGTGCTCAGTTGCTCTGCACAGATTATTTCATGTTATTGACAAATTATTATTTTTAGCAACTATTTTGAAATATCGTATAATGTTTAAAGTGGCCACAAAGAGAAGCATTTAATAGTTTATAAGGAAAAAGCTTGTAATAGTTCATTTTTCTTAGATGAATGGTGCCGAGGCCTTTCACATGGATGTCTCAGTGTCAGTATACTTTTAAATAAATGCTGCATATGGATCTTTTCATCAACAGTTAAAGCTGTTTCACTCTGAGCTGCTCGCCCAGTTGGAGCAGAAGCTGGAACTGGATATTAAATACCTCACAGTAAGTTAAAATGTCCATTCACTTTTGATAAATTGTGAGAAAAGCAGGATTTTTTGCTTAGTTTTAAATGTTTAGTTTAATTTGTTTGACTGGAAGGCAGTAAGACGTTTATTTGTGTAGCTAATTCTAATTTCAATAATGGAAATTATTGACTAAATTATGGGAAAATACATTAGAAAAATGTAACTGATTAATGGTAAAAACAAGTTCACCTTGATAAATAAAAGTGGACTTAGTTGGTTTTGCACCACCACACTTAAATCTTAAGTATTAGCTCTGTCAAACCTCCTTTCATCAAACACTTACTGAATAAATCTTCTCATTTTTTTCCGCTTTCCTCTCAGGCCACCCTAAAGAAGTATCAGAGTGAGCGGAGGTCTAAATCTGAGTCTATTGAGCGCTGCCAGTCTCAGCTGAAGAAGCTCCGCAGGAAGAGCCAGGGCAGTCGCCACCCGAACAAATACGGAGACCGAGAGATGCAGGTAAGTGAAACTCAGAGCTCCACATGGACGGTGGAAAAAATACGTATTTAATACACAGGTTTTTAAAGGGACTATTTGTAACTTTCAGAAATGCTTGTTAACAGCGACACCTGTGGCCGTTAAGTCAACGAAAGTCAGCGTCGGGCTCGCGCTTGCTCGCTCTAAATAGACATGAACGAGCATCACTAAACACAGTGAGGCGACACACGTCAGCTAAAACCACAATATCACTCTATATTTCACCTGCTTGGCAGTAATGTTAGCTGACCAGACGAAGGTCTCTCCATGAATCAATGCTGATCCTAGTGTTGGCTTTTCCTGCTTCAGCCTCCGTGGCTGAGGCAGTGGGGCTGATGCAGCAGGGCTCCGCAGCGAGTAACGTTATCGTCTCCCGACCGCGGCCGGAGGGAACAGGGGAGAAACCGGCACCCGGTCGGAGATGATAACGTTTCTCGCTGCGGAGCCCCGTCACTTCACAAGACACGGAAACCTCTGTTGGTCTGGAGGAGCTGCAGCAGTTATTTCTGCACAAACGTCCACTGTACATTCACTAGATATTCTCAGAGCTAACTAACTCTTCTGCAGTGTGTAGTGAGCGCGCGTTCACGTCTAGAGGTGGAGCGAGACAGCGAGAACACGCGCTGTGTGAGTGAAGGCAAGCAGGCAGAGGAGCAGAGACAGCGGCCACACGCGAGCGTGCATGTGTCCCGACCCGGTACATTTATACGCTTAAAAAGTTACAAACAGTCCCTTTAAGTAAAATGCACAAACATCCCACTCAGCATTACAGCAGATTAAAAAGCAGAATTATGTGAGCGTTTGTGTAAGAAATAGGCCAGTGTGAATACGATTAAAGAACAATCTGCCTCACCTGATTCTTAGAAAACAAGCAACTTAGTGCCCAAGCCTCTACTGGAAGAATATGAACCATATAAGAGCGTGAAAGGGTTTAGCCACTCGGAGGGTTATGTTGGAAGAAAAGGTCAGCAGGGCAAAAGGATAGAGTTTTATGATTTGTTATCATTGTGCAACAGGCAGCAGGATATGACCTCACATATTTTTCTCTCTGTACAATGTGCATTAAAGGTCACTCCGTCTTTCAGTACTACATGTATTACATGTGATTGTGAATGCAGGACCGTGCATGCATGTTTAAGGATGTTGCTGTGAAATCTCTCTTACTTTTTCTTCAGTTCGTGGAGTTGATGAGTCGTCGCCAAGGCGAGCTGGACGCTCTGGTTGCCCTGGGTTACAAGTCCGCGCTTACTGAGGAAAGGAGACGATATTGCTTCCTGGTGGACAGACAGTGTTGTGTCACCAAACTGCTCATCAACTACCACTCCAAGGTGATCTGTTCACATTCACTTATTTATTTAGCTAGGTAATGTTCAGCTTTCTGAAATCCAGATGTATCAATCCACAGCTGAAAATAGTTCCAACAAATGTACTCCTGTTTGAGTTACGTTTGCTAAAAACAGATGTTTTAGGACATTTTGTAAAAATATTTGTAGAACTATTTGAATATTTATAACCTGATTCTGAAGATTCACATCTTCAGTAGGAACTGAGTCTTGGACAGGGTAGGGAAGTTGGAGAGTACTGAAGGACAAACTAAGACATTGTGTTTTTGGTCTTTTCATTTGTTTACAATAAGAAAAAGTTGTATCCTTTAACAGTGTTTTGGTTTTCTCTTTTTGTGACTTTGAATATAATCCAGGTGAGAGAGCTTCTGTCACAGAAACTGTCATGTTGGCAGCAGTCATGTTCTCAGCCCACCAAACTCCCAGAGCGCGCTCTCAATCTGCTGCGTCACACTGCGCCTCAAGGCTCAGGGGCTACTGGGATAGCTGAGGTCCTCCGTCACACCAAGATCGGCTCTGCTCAGCCAGAACAGGTCAGATCATTTTTTCAGATCATTTATACCGTGTCACGTTTAATGTGTTCTTTGGAGTTAATCTTAATCTCAGATGCACTGTGGTTGGTTTCCACAGAAGGATTACATGGTGGGTTGATAGTTTGAAACCCACAAAACAAGTCTGTTATTACTTGTTCCTGGTAGGGGTGGGACAAAGTCACAAATAACTCTCAAGTCTTGGCTATGAAGTTCTGAGTCAAGTCACAACTGAAGTCACAAGCCCTTAACTTTTTGAGTTGAGTCCTAAACAGTCAGTGGCCGATACGTAGTTAAGATTGATTTTAAAAGACAAGTCCATCCAAGTCCATCCAAGTCAAAAGGCTAAATTCCAAGTTAAGTCACAAGTCATTGGTGTTAAAGTCAAACTCGAAGTGACAAAGTCCTTTTTGATTTTGCCAAGTCGACTCTAAAGTCACCAGATTCATAAGTCTGACTCAAGTCTAAGTCAGGTGACTCGAGTCCACACCTTTGGTACCTGGAAATTTAATACTAAAAACTTCACAATATTAGATTTTGAACAGTGGTATTTATCTGTCCTTGTTTTTTCAGAGGCTCTCTGTTCAAGAAGTCCCTCCTCTGTTGAATGGAGACTCCAGTCGCTCCCAGCAGCAGCAGCGCTCGCTCCCGTCCTCCTCCTCCCAGAGTGATACCGGTCCTCCTCAGGGCTCCCCCCAGACTTTCTGCTCTCTCTCCAGCGGAGGAGCTGCTGGAGGTTCATCACGAGGAGCGTCTCCTCAGCACACCAGCACACCCCTCAGTGCCTCAGCCAGCCCCCTCCCTGACAGCAGCGCCAGCGGCAGCATCAGCCCCGCTGCATCCACCCCCACCACGTCCGGCGGCTCGGCCCCGCAAAGCTCTCTCCTCCTGGCCGCCAACACGTCCAACCTCTCCCCGAGCCTCATCCCCTCCACGGTGATGTCCCTCAGCCAGGTCTCCGCGGCCGGCGGCTCCTTGCATGGCATGACCCTCCCCATCCCCCACAGTGCTCCTCACAGTCCGCCACTGCCCCACAGTGCTCCTCTCTCCAGGGCCATGACTCCTGTGCAGTTACTGCACCAACAGGTGGGACCAGGAGGGAGCAATTCTTCATCACCATCACATAATCCCTGGCTGCTGAAGACCGCTGACATGTGTGGAACGGCAACACTTCCACTGCCGAGGAGACCTGTCAGTGAAATGAGGCTGGGCGGCTTTCAGGGTAAGATGTGATAAGTCTCTTCTGTAAATTTGAGTGTCTCAAGTTGTAATCCTTGTTCCTGTTGATTTGGTGACAGCTGTGGTTACTAAGCGCAGAGCAAACACTCATGGAGCAGCTACTCTGTCAGAAATACAACAGAAGAGCAACTGATGTTACAGTGCAGCCAAACAATATCACATTGTTTTGATGAAGAATTATGTCAGAAATAATAACAACAGCCTTTTTTTGCTCCATTACTGAAATACCTGAAATGTTTACAACTGATTTGTTGACAAAAATGCTTTTAATGTGAAGAAGCAGCAGAAGTTAATGTTGTGTTTTCATTAGCAGTAACTTAATGCAGCTCTGTTACGGTTGTAGGAGAGCGAAAAATAATCATATATATCAGTGAGATGCGTGCATCATTTCAAATCCCTCGTTCGTAGGCTATCAATTCGTCTTAAGTCTAGTCAAACTTTATTTGTACAGCAAATTTAAAAACAACCGTAGTTGACCAAAGTGCTGAACAGGCACAAAATACAAATTAATACAAAGCAAACAACAATAAGAACAGAGGAAACCAATAAACATAATGTGCACATACAGTAATGGTGGTAAAAGAATTGCATTACAAAAGAAGATGAAGTCAAGAGAAGAGGTGGGTCAGCAGCGTCTTAAATGTTTCTGTAGCCTGAGCAGTTCTTATATGAACAGATAAACTGTTCCAGGGATTATGGGCGACCACCACAAAGTGGATTAAGGATTATAATTTGTATTCCTCTTTCTCCTCTCCCTAGGCTCCAGTCTCCCCAGGATGCTGCCTTTATCTGGACCCAGCCGTGTGGAAGCTATGTTTGCTCACACTCCTGGAGCATCAGAGGGCGGTGGCGTAGGGGGCAGTGCTTGCTTACTGCACTTCCTGCCTGGTGACAACATCACCCTGCTCATCTCTGAGGTCAGAGACGGGTGGCACTACGGTCAAAATGACCGAACTGGACGGTATGTAGAAAACCACTGAATGATCTGCTGTATAACTGTTGTGAAATGTCTCAATGCTATAAGACGAGGCTGTATGTTCAGATCAAAACAAGTCAGGGACACTTCCACTTAACCCTGTGCTCGTTTCAAACTTAGTGAATGTAGAACTACTTTTTATTTCTTAATTCAGAGGACTTCACATATCACATGTTGTGTGCAGGCTTCTCTCTGGCACCAGGTTAAAAACTGTATTTGTGTAAGACAATGGAGAGTGTTTTCTACGTCATACACACCCTTGACTTGGTCACATGTAGTAAAATGTTCCTTCACAGGAAAGGCTGGTTCCCTTTCTCCTACACTCAGTCACAGCACAGTAAGATGGATCACCTCGAGAGGTAAGTCAAAGAAGAACAAACACTCAAATCTGACGGTTTTAAGATTGCTGATGAACTTTGACACTGTTAATGACAGATATGCTTCCTTCACTTCCCTTCAGTTGTTTTACAGCTCAGTATATCAGCAATACACTGAAAAGTAGGAAGTTATAACATTGGTTGATTCACAGAAAACTTAACGGGGTCATTTTCATGTGGAAACTAATATGACACCCTTCCCCTTTTCCATCTGTAGTCTCAATAAATTAAAACACCCTTCATGCAAGACACACAGAAAGCGAACAGGAGCTCTTAAACTGCAGAATGATACACACTGTTTGCCCTCTCAGTCTTTCCACCGCCCTTTCCCCCAACGCATTCACTTCCAACACCAACAGCTTTGTTGATGAATTAACACAAAACCGACATCTCTCGACTCATGTTTCCTTTGTCTTTTTCCTTGTATATTCTTTCCTCTCCGTCTGTGACCTTCCCTCTAGCTCTCTCTTCTTATCTAAGGCTAACAGCACCAGTACGGGCCAGCTCGACAAGCTGGTGTCTCCAGGTCTCCCAGCGCTCACCCCCGAATCAGAGGAGGAGCACGCTCTTCCTCCCCAGAGGGTCAGCACCTTCCGCCCGCGCCCGTACAGCATGGCCGACAGCAACAAGGTCAGAAACATGAAACCTTTGGGAGGAGGTCAGAGGTCAATGTCTCCCAAGTGGGCCTCACTGTTAAAGGAAGATGCTTCATAATAATGGACATTTTTTTACATTATCTCTTCTTTACATGACAGATCACTGCTGATTTGGTCTCTCCGCCACCCTCCCCAACCAGGTAACTTTTAGCAATTCAAAGGTGCTCTGTGTGTCGCATTAAAGGGACATTTCACCAATTCTATACAGTGTGTCACCGTAAATTTACTAGTCACGTTTTACCAATTTCGAACTCAAAGACGATGTTACAAACATGGAGATTGAAAGATGTCGTGTTTACCAGGCAAGGAGGGTCTAACAAAAGAAGCTATTAAGTCATCATGGGACGTGTAGGATCCATTGTTTTTGTGACTTGACCATCTATTTACTTTTTAAACAAGCAAGCGCCGTGGCTCTGGGGATGGCAATGTCAGTCGGACCGCCACTTTGGTCCAAAATGAAATAACTCAACAACTATTAGATGAGTTGCCATATAATTTTGTAAAGACATTCATGGTGCCCAGAGGATGAATCCTAACAACTTTGGTGATCACTTGACTTTTCACTTAGCACCACCACAAGGTCGCCTTTTTTGATTTTTCTTTAAATTTGCCATGAAATTTGATCCAAGTATTCACGATTCCAATAAAATAAATTGCAATATATAATACCTCATAAGGAAATGTTAGCATGTTAACACACTAAACTAAGATGGTGAACATGCTAAACATTATACCCGTCATATATACTTGTCATTGTGGGCATGTTAGCATGCTGACGTTAGCCTCACAGAGCAGCTAGCATGGCTGTAGACAACTGTGCTGGGTTCCAAATCGCATACTTTTTATTTGTATTTTTAGTATATGCTGCAGCTGCTCCTACAAATACTGTATGTACTGTTGCATGCAGTTTGCATACAATTGGGACATACTACTTCTTCATAACATTGCGCCTTGAACTTTGACCTTCTTGCTTCTCCTACTGTGCAGAGGATTGTGTGTCAGAATAGCCAGAAAAGCATGCTGGCTTGCATACTGCAAAATGTGACTGGATGTAGTAGGACATCCTGGTATTTTTGGCATGCTGCATTTGACTTACTATGTATTGGGACATACTAAATATTTTTCTGGCATACTAAATAGTATGGTAGTATGGGTATTGGAACGCACAACTTGTCTTGTATCTTTTTACCTGTTTCTTGCGATTCCCACCACTGTATGTACAATACTAATTTGCTCGAGCCCCCCTTTAATCACCAGTTTATATCATGTGCGATTGTCATAACTTTCATTTTTATTGTTTCCTCCTTTCAGGGCCAATCCATTTGCCCATGTCCGACTCAGACGAACTGTCACCAACGATCGCTCAGCTCCCATCATTGAGTAAGAGTTATTGTTATTCCCACAGCAACAGCAGCAATCTGCTCTCTGTGGTTTGTCAGTCCATCAGAGCTCAGGTTGAATCCTGGAAAAAGCTCATTTGTTCATGTTGATTCTTTATTTTGGATGCTCTTTTTCTCAAATGAATTAAATACAGATTGTGTTTCGTGCACAGGAATAGAACATTTTTAAATCAAAGTATAAAAGATTCACGTGTAAAGGCTGACCTGTTATAAACATGATTACAGTCCATTCAATTTTGAGGTAGTTAATAGGAAAAAATATGAAACAAGACCAATATAACAATATAAATTTTCTATTTGAGTGAAACATGGACATTAAAATAAAATCTAGGCTAGTTTTAATGAAACAGGAGTAAAATGTTTGGCTGTACTTAGCTTAGCATTTGAGATCGACATACTGTATCGTCCAGAATAACTAACATTTTTAGGTTTTTCCTGGGCTATGAAAGCTGCCTCTTATATCTCTTACTGTCTTACAGTACTTTTTTTCTCGACATAACCTTTACTGTAGTTTTTTTGTTATTTTTTGTGCCATATTCAGAAAAGTTGTCTTTGTTGGGCTGATCTAGGGACTGGCTCCTAATAGCAGGTTGTGAACTTTCACTTTCACTGTAATGAAGTGTTACTGGAAGAGGACAGGCTCCTACTCTAAAAGTGCTATTATGATATTATATTTTTTAGAAAAGCTGCCAGATTGTTTCTTGGTTTCAATGAAGGTGAACTTTTAAATTTATTCAAAGTGTCTATTTTAAAACGTGGTTGTTTGGTTGAGAGAGACCTGGCATATTTTAATGAAATTGGCACAGTGAGTTATTTTTGTGTCATTTTTTACATTAAAAAAACTGAACATGGGCAATGCTGTTTGAGTGTTAAAGTCCCTGTCAGTTATATCTTATGTTTATACCAGTTAACACATACTGCTGCTGTAAAGTCACATATTAGTATTTTATGACTGTAGATTTTGGATTAGTTTAACACTTTACCTGGACTCAAAGTACGTGTGAAAACAAATTCTACCTTAAATTTGATTATTCAAATTATTGATCAATGAGACTTGTTAGTTTCTGAGTGGAATACTTATTTAATACAGTGCAAGTCCTACTGAACACAGAAACTGAAAAGCGTATGAGCTTCACAGACACAAACTGTGACAGTTAATAGTTGAACGTTTGGACGGTGTTATTACTGAAAGTGTTTTATTTTTTTAGAAAGTAGCATGTTGCGGAGGGTTAAAAGTGGTAAGAATGAGAGATTTGCGTGCTTAGTCTTTGGATTTGATGTCTTCTTGATTCCTTTTCAGTCCCAAATCTAAAGCTAGACAACATCCAGGCTAGTTGATTGTAGTTGTACGTTTACCAATCAGACTGAGCAGAATCTTCAAGAGAGATGTGAAAGCCGAGACAGACGATAGGATTGAGTTTTAATGGGGAAATGTATCTATGAAAGTGATGAAGAAAGCATACGGGAAGTTGACCAACGTCTGAGCAAGTGTTTATGGTAAACTAGAGATATCTAAAGTAATATTCTCCTGTAGCTCTGTAGTCGCCTTTATAAAACTGTGGTTTAAAGGTGAAACTTTGTATCTGTGCAAACTGAAATGGTTTATGTTCCTGTTGTAACTGTTCTTTTAGCACCTTGAAGATTCAAGATAACGCCCACAAGGGTCGTAGTAAATCATCTCTAACAGCATATACTGTATGTTACTTTGAGTAGTATGGCATCATTAATAAAGGTGACCACAAAATGGTAGAGCTAATGCTTATTCATGCTTGTAAATACTGCTTAAAACATGTGATTGTATGAATTTTATTTGACTTCTTTATATAATGATATTTCACTTTGGTAGAAAATCTTGACTTTGTAGAAGCTGCAGAAACCTCTCTGCACATTTCAGTTGTGGCATTCAACAGTTTCTCTCCTACTCTGAACAGGAAATAACACAGTGATAAGACAGAATGACATACTATTCACCTACGTAGGTCTGAATGTGTTTTAAACTGAGAATATTGATTAAAATAGACTTGAATCTTTGAGTCACAGTAACAGGTGGATGTTGTAGTGGCCAGTATTATTGATTTATAAATTAGAATGAGGTGAAGAATGAGTTTGGGGCACGTGATACATTAAAAATCTTATAAAACAAATAATTTTGCTTGTAAGAGTACATTAATGAAAATGTAAAAAAAATTACATACCCTGCTTTATGGTTTATTTTAGTGTAGAATGTGAAACAGAGAAATAAAGTGCATATACAACTTATAAATATATCTGAAGTGTGTCATATGTTGTAAATAAAGAAAAACATGGGGAGTTTATTAAAAATATAAACGTTATAAATATGTAACAACAAGACATTTATGGCGAAAAGAATAAACACATTTACAGCTAGTCTACAGGATGTTTTATGTGTGTCTGGATAACCGTGATATTTAAAAATGAAATATTGATATCATGTTAATAATACACATATGATAATATTGTGTAAATAATCCAGCAGCTCTTAAATCATTTTATATATACAGTTATGGTTACAGACTCTCTCTCCACCTCCCTGTACTCGTATTTTAAGTGTTATGTATTTGCCAAAAAAAGACACAAAACGCACAATAAACAGTTAAAGATGAATTTGACTGATGGCATTATTTTATTTTTTCAAATTTTCTATTGATTTCGCGCTAATATCATGAATTCTTTTGGCCACGATAATTGTGTAGTCAAAATCTGATATTGTGACATCCCTAATGTGTAAACAGAAAGTGTAGATGTCTAAAAGATACTTGGAATCTGAGCATTGTCAGTTGTCCTCTTATCACAACTGCAGATGTTAAGATGTTAAAGATGAACTTATGCTAAGTCCCAAACTCTTCTTCCAAAGTGAAATATTGTTTTAACATTGTACACCCAGTTCCTCGGCTCTGTGAGAAATATGAAGCGACGTAAACGGATTAGTTAGTCTGTTTTCTGGTTTTACATCGACATGAAATCCTGGTGACTGCAGAAGATATTATATGAAGATGATGAATACTGCTGAGGAAGACATTCTTTACCTGAAACACTGAATATTGACGTGTTGTGAAATAAAAGTTCTATGAAGGAAATCTTTGTCCACGTTTGCTCTGTCAAGGTTTATGTTTGTCTTGGTGGAGTACACAGTGTACATGCTTGAACCAAGACAAACAAAGTAACATCTTATTGAATAATACAGCCTCATATTTTAAGTGTAGCAGCTGGGTCTTAATTTCAAGCGTTGTTCTGCTACCTTTCTAACTCATTCAAGTAGAATAATGCTGGTATGAAACAAGGAATTCACATTTTAAATAGTGTTAATCTGATTCCAGCTTTGTCAAGTTAAGCCTCTTCTGAAGGATCAGGGTTGTGTTGAAGCTTAGTTTCAAAACTCTCACAATCTGCTCTGGAAAATCAAACAGAAAACAGGATTCTTAATGCCAGGTTATGTTTTCTGACAGAAAAGAATTATTTCACATTTGTCGGCGTTTTGAGATGTTGGTCTACCAACCCAGCATTTGTCCAGAGAGGAAAGTCAAAAATATTTCATGCAAACTTCTTGAAAACAGAAGTTGAGGTCATTTCGGGGTTTACTCTAAAAGGCGTGTGAAAATAATTAAGACTTAGCTATTTAGCTTCGTGTTCAAATTTCAACAACCTAGGTCGGGCAAATTATTGTGAAAAACTGTAAGCAAGTCATTGAACTTTTTTAAAAGTTCAAATCACAAAACACTGTTCAACTAGAGGTTCTAGTCTAAAGCCTTGTTCAACTCAGGCTAAAAACATTTTCTGAAATGTTCATGTAATGTTATAATGTACTAAATCATGCATTTAATATTGAATGTATCTAAACCAAACAATGTGACACACAAGTAGAATTAAATAAATCTTTATTGCGGCACATTGAGAAGTGGAGCAGCTCTGCAGAAACATTATGAACAAGAGGAACGGCACAAGTGTTGATCGTGTGAATGTGAAGTTAAAGGTTTTTAAGCCATTCCAAGTTTTGTCCTTTTGGTTCACTCGGATGAGCCGGGACATCAGGCATGTTTCCATCATCTCGCACAGGGACTGCGTTGGGAAAGTAAGGAAAAGAAGCTTTAATATTTGATTAGACGGGTGTTTAAGTAAATGGCACGCATCGGCATTATGTAGCATCTTTCAGCGACACTAAAATGATCAGTGGGAACAGTGTTTACCTGGGTAGTTGTACGGCACAGACGAATTGATCATTCCTGTATACTTTGTGATGGGGCTGATAAATGGAATTGCAACACCTGAGGAAATACAAAGTTATGTTAACTTTACATACAATATATTAGTTACACTTTATATTGTACTTTGTGTCTACATTGGTCAAGTGACAGGGAACATGGGTTACAGTCTCCAAACAAATCATGTAGAAACAAAGCACACACAGAGTACACCTTTCCTTCATTCTCAAGTACACTGCTTTAAGTTTTAGAATCAATTTAAAGGCTCTTATACACTTGCATAAGTTTCCAGCAGACTCTGAATATGTGACATTAAAATCTGAGGTGCTTTTGGCTTTCTTCTTTTACCCAACCATATCATATTCACCCCCACATGTACTATTGTGTTGCTTTTAGTAGCATAATAGTAGTAACATAATACATGCTCTCAAGCATGTTGTGACTTTGGCTGATTGTAACTTAATTGAATTGAATTTACCTAATGGAGAAACAGTAAATGGTGATTTTGAAAGGTTTGTTGTTATAATTTATTCTTTTCTACAGTATGTAAAGCACATACTTTATATAATAAATTGAATGAGACTGAACTGAAGACAGTTGAGGTAAAGTAAATAAATGCCACAGGAATCTTATGGGGCCATCTTTTGGGATACCAGTAATTATTCAATATTAAATATTGCTTTATTGGCATGGCAATAATTAAGTACAGTATTTCCAAAGCACATTGTACAGTGCTGTGCTCTCTTTCTAGATAGATAGATAGATAGAAACTTTATTGATCCCGAGGGAAATTCAAGTTTCCAGCATCACAGTTCCATCGTACAAAACATGTTAGTAAAAAGGCAGTAAAAAAGTTAGTAGTGCAAAGTACAAAAAAATATACCAGATATAAAAATACAAGGAGATGAAGAAAACTGTTAAAACTGAATATAGTGCAGGGTAACAGCTGAGATACAGGACTATTAAAAAGTGAATATAGTGCAGAAGAGACTGTTAAAAATGAGTATAGTGCAGGGTAACAGCTGATACACGACTATTAAAAAGTGAATATAGTGCAGAAGAGACTGTTAAAGATGACACATTTCAGAGCTCAATGTAGGAGGCTGGTTACTGACCCATTAGTCCAATAGCACAGGAGACCAGGATAACAGGCTCCTTGTTCCATGCATTCTTCAGGAACGCTGCGATTCCTGCAGAAACAACAACAGTTGCAGGTTAAAATCTTCCTCACACAGCTGACAGTCAACCTGCAGTCAGCTAACGTTAGCCACCGTTAGCAACACATCCAAGGTCACGTTTTATCTTTCATTACGACCAGATATCATGACGTTAAAGTAACTCTGAGACACAGTTAGCGAGGTTTCACATGTTCTAAGTATGTATTTATACTATCTAGAGGTCTCAATAAAGCCAATTTCACCGGATGTATCTAGAAAAGATGACAAAATAGTCACATACCCGCCATGATGTCTTGTGTAGTTTCAACCCAGCGCGGGTGCTCATGGGAAATGTAGTAACAACTAGTGATGTGTCGGTCGCGAACGAGCCGGTTCAAAGAGCCGGCTCTTTTAAGTGAACGATAAGAGCCGGCTCCCGTCCGAGAGACGTTTTTTTGTTTTTTCTTTAATTAATTCAAGGCAGAATGATAGGACGATCTTCTCCGCACCACGGGCACTCCATGCACTGACTGTGACTAAATGTTGTGTTAATGACGTCCGTGCTACCAATCAGGTGATGACAGACAAGGATGATACCATCAAGCAGGGAGGTGGGCGGCGCGCTGACGGTTTACAGGTACGGAGCAGGAGGAGAGAGGTGCGGTGCGCGAATAGCAGACAAGATGAGTGACAGTCGGAAACGAAGCAGCATGTAAAATTATGATATTCTGGAAATTACAAGGTTTAGTATAATTAAATTTGATAACTTAAGTGATATATGTGCACACATACTAATCATAGGTCAAAACAGCGATAAATTTGGCTGAATTATAAAAAGGCAGAAGTGGTAAAACGAAGAGCCGTTTGGGAGCCGAAAGAGCCGGCTCTTCTTGGTGAACGGAGCCAAATGAACTGGCTCACTAAAAAGAGCCTGAATTCCCATCACTAGTAACTACTAAGTGACGTGTAATTTCTGCGCCCCGTCGCATAAAAACATTAGTTTATCGACACTAGTGTGAAGAAAGAGCTGCTCTTCGCTTTACGTTTGATTGTTTTAGCTGAATATAATGTTAGAAAACGCTGTTAGCTTACATGAGTGTGTAGACTATAGACTAATACAGAGTCTATAGAGCAGACTGGCCGTTAGAAACAGTTTGTAGTGGAGTTTTAAACCCGCAGGACAACAGCTGTTGCTAAGGAGACAACAGTGATTTTACGACTTCATTCATTCATAAATGTAAGTACCGTTACTGGGTAGATTGATAGCACGTTGCCTAGTGATGATAGTCCGTTACCTAGTGATAGTACGTCATAGATGATACCAGGACTTTATCTAAAGCTTATTTTTACTCCAATTTACTCAATAAAACGTTTATCTATTTGAAAATGCCCATCACAAATTACATTTACTGTACATTTACTCAAGTACTGTGCTTGAGTACAATTTTGAGGTATTTCTTAGTCTTTCCATTTTATGCTAATTTATACTTCTATTCTACTATTGTGAAGGGGAAACTACTGAACATGTGTTTGTAGATTATTTTCTCTTTTTTTTATACTTTATTTTTTCCTTTTTTTCGAGGTTGTTTTCTTATATGCAATTTACAGTTCGTAATTAAAATAGTTAATAAACCAATTTTTTAAGTAGTTGAGCTTATAGACGAACTTATTAAGTACACCAGAGAAAACAACTTCAACATTCAAAATTGAAATAAAATTAAGAAAAGAAATAATAATAAAAAGAAAAAGAAAGAATAGAATTTAAAAAAAAACACAAAAACACAAAAAACAATAATAATACAAAAATAAGAGCGTAATAATAATAAATTAAATAAACAAATAAGTTATTAGAAAATAAAAAGGGGGGAGTGCAAATATATAGTAATATAGTGTTTGTAGATTGTTTTCATGCTACTTCTTTTTGGTTTCATTTACAGGAGAACTTCTCAAAACATTTTGAAAAAGATATCATACTAAAAAAGATTAAGATATAACTCAACAACTTTTAACAATCCAAGTTTTTCAGCAAATGAAATTTACACAATTAATTTGATTAATATCTTTTTTTGGAAAATTCTTTTTATTCCTTTTATTCCAAACATAGCATAACAAACATAACAAAACATAACACCGGTGCCATAATATGATACATTTAATATGTACATACATAAATACACACATACACATCGCCTCCCACTCTCACACAAAGACAGGTCCAGCCTTCTTCCCACCCCTAGAGGTAAAGTTACAGAAAAAATAACATAAAAATATTTTTTTAAATAATTGAATTAGTTAGTTAGAATTAAAAGTAATAAGTACTACAGTAATAAAGTTCATGGTGGTAAGCTAGAAACCTTAAATAAATAAATTAATATGATTAATATCTTTCATATTATATCCATAAAATGATATGGCTTAAAAGCATACACTCCTTTTATACTTTTAAAGATACTGATTTTAAAACATATTTGACTACGATTGAAAACTTAAAACTCAAAAAATTTGAAATTGGCAAAAATAAATATTTCAAATTCATTCCAATTGCTTAATAGACCCTGATTGTTTTTTCTTTTTTGTCCTTTGTTCCTTACATTTTATTTGTGGTCATTTTATTTTATTTTATTTGTATACTATTTTAATACTGTAAAACAAATACTGTATATTTACTGATTTTTTTGTAATGAAAAATGTTAACATGTTTATTTAACTATTGTACTGAACTTTATAAATAAAGTATTAAAAAACAAACAACAACAAAAAAAACCTACTCTACTACATTTGGCAATTATGGTACTTTTTACTTTTTAATTTAAAAAAAAAAAAGTATAACATTTTTATAATGACAGAATCT
>CAKAKR010058665.1:0-25086 GCA_916700685.1 Adelosebastes latens
GGTACTGCATTTAGCATAAAAAATATGCTCAAATCATAACATGGCAAACTCAAGCCCAACAGGCAACAACAGCTGTCAGTGTGTCAGTGTGCTGCCTTGACTATGACTTGCCCCAAACTGCATGTGATTATCATAAAGTGGGCATGTCTGTAAAGGGGAGACTTGTGGGTACCCATAAAACACATTTTCATTCACATATCTTGAGGTCAGAGGTCAAGGGACTCCTTTGAAAATGGCCATGCCAGTTTTTCCTCACCAAAATTTGGTGTAAGTTTGGAGCGGTATTTAGCCTCTTTCGCGACAAGCTAGTACGACATGGTTGGTACCAATGGATTCATTAGGTTTTTGTAGTTTCATATGATGCCAGTATCTTCACTCTCTTTAAAACTAAGCCCACTCGGATTAACTTTGACGGCCCTAATATATAGGTATAATAATAATACATCCTTTATCTCACTTAAATGTCAGTATCTGGCTTCATTCTATCGAGCTGATTGTTACCTTGTTTATCATTGAGACCCAGTTGTCCGGCTCTGTTTTTGCCCCATCCAAACACAGCTCCGGAAAATGAGAGAGCAAAGCTGTGGTCTCCCCCGGCAGTGATCTGTGCCAGAGGAACACCCGCCAGAGACTTGAGAGGATGAGGGAACAGCTTGCTGGACTCTCCTTTCCCGTGGCCGAGCTGACCGTTGGTGTTCTGGCCCCACGTGAACAGCTGGCCATCTGAGAGGGAAAAGGACAGAGAAGCAAGAATAGGTAACTGTACATCTACACCAATCACTGCCAGTACAGGCAAATAGTGGGACTATCTAGTTGTTAAATGCATAACATAAATCTGCAACATCTCTCTCTCTCTCTCTCCAATCTGTCTCTCTGTGTTACTGTCCATTAAATGCAATATGCCAAAAAACAATCTTAAATCACTCTGAAGTTTAAACTGTTATGAGTCTAATCTGAAGGTGGACTACATCTATGTACACTGCATAGTCTATTTATACTATAACCTTTGCACATTCCTTGGACAATTTTGCAGATTTCTGAACAAAACTACCAAAAAATTGCACAGCTTTTTCATTTTAATTCAGATATTGTACATATTTTGAAATATTTTGAAATATTTACATTGTAATTTTCTTCTATACAGCTTTTATTATTATTTAGATATATTGTACATATTTTTATAGTATTTTTTGTATTTTTATTGTAATTTTCTCCTCTATTCTATATTTATTTTCCTTGATTTTTATACTTACTTTTATATTTAATTTAATTTTCTCTTATCATGTTTATGTTATGCACCAAAACATCAAAGCAAATTCCTTGTACGTGAAAACCTACTTGGCAATAAACCAGATTTGGATTCGGATGGAGTTTGGACAAACAGTGGATACAAGAGTACAGACATAAACAGTGTGCTACATGTATGAAGCGATTGTGTCTTTCACACCTCTAGAAAGTGCAATGCAGTGCTGATTCCCACACATTACTTGAGAGATCCGGTGGTCACACAGCCTTTTGACCAACCTAGGAAAAGAAGGAAAACATTTGTTACTGAAACTATAAAAAAAAAAAAAAAAACATGTCTGAGGCTACTCATTGCTCACGCTACAAAATTACAAATTACAGTAAAGTTCTCCTCTTTTTATCACCTGTTAGGTAGGGCTGGGCAATGATTCAATATGATAATTTATCGTCTTTCAATGGAATCGTATCGTGATAAAATTATATCTCGAAATATCATGATACACAATTATGTTGTCACTACAGCAGGCAATTCACTGCATCTGAACAGTTCAATAAATTAATAAATCATGATTATTTGTTACATTCTAATTTCATGGGAACAGAATAAATCATAGCATTGTTATTCAGGATGTATGGCTGCCTACAAATCACTTATATCCAAACTTCCAATCTCTTCGTCATTTTCTTGCATTGTTTTTTTTCTCTCCGGTGTGCTACTCAGTCACCTTGGGATTCGAACAGCCGCCTCTGCACTCCCCAGGCCAAGCTGGCCCCCTTCACCGGCTCCCCACGCAAACACTTGACCCTGCTCATTCACCGCCATCGAATGAGCCCGACCACTCGACACCATTGTTATCGTCTGAGTATCCAGAGCTCCTACAAGCTCTGTGGGGACAGGAGGAAGAGCGTCAGACGTCAGCAGTTTCATGACAAAAAAGATAGTAAGTAAGTAAGTAGAGAGAGGATGAAAATGTACACAATTTTCACTCTACCATCTAATTTGGTACGCACTAGGAGTGGAAGAAAATATCGAAAAAATAAAATAGCGCAATATTATGATTTGTGATACTGTATCGATTTTTAATTATTAGTTTACAGCCAAAGCTTAATTCAGTCAATACTCTATTTCATTTGCAAAGAAATGCGCCCTCTCAGTCTATGTGACCTCTCATAGTAGTGCTATGATGTTGGATGTTACAGTGACTGTGATAAATGCAAATGAAGATCCCAGTGTTCTGATTGCATAAAAAAGTAAACTTTATTTTACTCAGATTTTATGCATATGGTGGTGTGTTCTTTATACTATGACAGTTTTCCTAAAATTAGATTAAAAAAACAGTAATATATCGCCTTACTTACATCACAATGTATTGAATCGTAACCCCTGTATTGTGATACGTATCGTACCGCCAGTTTCCTGCCAATACACAGCCCTAGTACACACTAGCCCAGTACATGATTGTCATATACTTAGTAAAATTTTGCAAAACTAAAATACCTTTCCTTTCAGTTGGCAAGCTACAGAATACAAATGATAGAATTTCATTTATTTTAGGATCTGTTGAAACAGAGAGCATTTGTTACGCCCTCATGGACCCAACCCATGAGAGGCATTTAGCGTGGGCATTTGATCCAATCTTTCTCAAACTCAGGTAATACCTAGGCTGAAAACAGGCCTGCACTCACATAATAACCTCTAAGATCCAGAGGCTAGGTACGTATGATGCAATACATACACAGAAAGAAATCTGAGTCATCTGAGCTTTCAATGTGCGCTGTAAAAGTGGGCTCGTCTCCATGCAATACTCTGTGTCACACCATAGAAAATAGAGGAATGCAGCAGGAAGCACGTGTGAGGAGGACATACTGTGGTGCAGATCACCAGAAACTGTGCAGTTGGTGTACTAGTTTCCTGTGTAGTTTCCTGCTATAGAACTGGTATATCATCGAAAGTTAGCTGGGTTAGAAAAATTACAAATATGCCATGAATTTGATACTGTGGTTTGAGTTTATACTACAATATGATTTGAAAGCATTTAATCAGCAACATACATTGTGTAGGCTTATTAAAAAGATATATTTGAGCAACTTAAACGTGCCTGATGAAGGCCTAAAATATTATCAAGTGATTACAAGTGCTTATACAATGTGTGGGATATCATCTAGGCACTTTCCGTCCTACATACTTGTCACCCAGGTTCTTTAGGTATGCAAGAATATTCTATTGAATAAGTATATTTATTTGCTCAAAGTTCAGTGATTCCTGCATTAAGTCATTGTTTTTACAGCTTCACCCACCTGCCTATACTGTACAAAGTAACACAAACGTCCACCCACATGGCACTAACACAGACCCACCACTGTCTGCAATCACTTCACAAGCCATGCGAGTGTTTCAAATCTCCTAGAAATGGTTATGAACCCACTCAGAAACTGGGGCACTTATGTGTACAGTATATACTGATACTGGGCACAGTTTGCCTTGTGATTAAATTTGATGTATAATACAACTACATAAAATCCATTAGTTGTGAAATGAAGCTTATCACATTTGTGCTTGTTCTTTTTAAGAGTCATCCAGGTTGTGAAATGTCTAGCAGCTTGCTTCTGTAAGACCTGCAAAAGACATTTCACAGCGGAAACCTTCTTCAGTTTTACAAGATGGGGTCATCTGGAATGTCATAATGTTGTAACCACGGCATCATGAGGGATTCTCACACAAGGGTGTAACTACCACAGCAAGTCCAGTTGCAACTGCTACATAATATCTCTTTTAGTTTAATGTGTTTTTTATATTCTTATCTTCTAGTCACTTACGTATTTGAGATTAGAATAAGAAAAGTTTTAGAAATATTAGAAAATCTGTCATTTCTAATATTAATATTCACTGTAAAGAATCAAGACTAAGAGTCTACAGCCATGCTAGCAGCTCTATGAGGCTGAACTTGGGTACAGTGTTACTTTGAGCTAAATGCTCACATCCTCATGCTCACATGCTCACAATGACAATGCTACCATCAGGCCCGTGTATTGGCAAGAATCTGGGGATACGATACGCATCACGATACAGGGGTTTCGATTCAATATATTACCAATGTTTTAAATCTATTTTTAGGAAAACTGTCATAGTATAGAGCACACCCCACCATATGCATAAAATCTGAGTAAAAAAAAGCAATTTTTATGCAATCAGAACAGTGGGATCTGCATTTCTGTATCACAGTCCCTGTAACATCACAGCACTACTTTTTGTGCAATCTGAGCCGCTGTCTGCCAGAAATATGTGCATGAAAACTATTAATTAAAAATCAATAGTGTTTTGGAGAATCTATACGGTATCACAAAACATAATATTGCGATTTACCTCTAGCTGCCATGCTGATTGTTTAGCAGGTATAATGTTTACCATGTTCACTATTTCAGATTGGCGTGTTAGCATGCTAATATTTGCTAATTAGCACTAAAAACAGAGCACAGCTTAGGCTGATGGGAATGTCATCAGTTCTGCAGGTCATAAACCAAAGTATTGGACAAAATTAAATGTTGACTTGACGCTGGATAAAATGTCAGCGGGGCAAAGTTACTACAATTGATCCTATGGGAACCATGAACGTCTGTACCAAATTTTACGGCAATCCATCCAAGGGTTCAAGGTTCAAGGTTATTTATTTGTCAATTCCGGCAAAGCAGTCACTGGCAATGAAAATCTTTGGTCTCGGGTTCCTTCAACAATGCTCATAAAATATGTATATAAAAGGGAAAATCACACAAGTAAAAGTAAAATCAAAATGATAATCTAACGCATAAAATAGTGCAGTTAAAATATAGGGCTTAAATACAAACATAAGTAAGAATATAAAATAGTAATGTAAATTTTTAATTTTGTTGAAGACTATACTGTGAAGACAGTGTTAAAAAAATTACTGTTGTAAGTATTTCAGATGGGAAAACTGAATGTAAACAGGAGCTGTCAAGATATTTGACTCAGAACCAAAGTGTTGGACTGACCGACTGGCCAGCGTTGCCATCCCTAGAGCCAAGCATCAATACAAACAGCCTGGTAAACACACCATGTCATGTTCACCCACACGCTCACACTGGATTGGTAACTTTCCACTCACACCTACTGAAAGCAGGTGGTGGTGCAACAGCCCACAATTTGTAATGATTAATCTAAGGTCAGTGGATCAGCTGTAGACGCTGAAAGCTTACCTGGGGAAGTCCCTGGTTTGTCGTGGCCCAGCTGTCCACAGCTGTTAGAACCACATGTGTACACACTACCATCGTGCAGCAGAAACATTGAGTGTTGCCCTCCACAGGCCACCTCTTTCAGTCCCCTGCCACTGAACACATGACAGTTCCTCGGCTCAAACATGGGGTTCCTCTCTGTGCCAATACCCAGCTGTCCATCCTTTGCATTCCCCCAACACAGCATGTTGGCAAGGTGGGAGAGGGGATAAGCACCAATCTGAAGAGGCAGAGAGAGTGACGGCCAGATGGAGGAAGACAAAAAATGTTCAGACTTTAGAGCAGCCCCGCTTTCTCCTCTTCATGTAAAGTCCAACCCTGGAGGAAACAAAAAACAGGGTGATTGTGTCATCTTTCTTCATCAGGAACACATGCTGATCACTGTGCTCCCTGTGTGAAGCCCTGATGTTTTTTAAGAATAAACTAGAGGTGTGTGTGAGAATGATGTAAGCAGTATGACAGAAGAACAGGATAGTGTTTTTAAATAAACCTTGTCAGTGTAATCCTGGCTTAAGCAGCTCCAAGCAGTACCGCCTTACTGTCAGTCCACATGTAATACATGCATGTTAATGACTGAGTTAGCCATGATGGGTATTATAATAAGGAAAAACAAACGTCAAATTCATTAGTGGCTATAAGACCAGGATTACCAAATAAATACCAAAGACAACCATGACTACAATTCAGACATCTGACACCAATTTGATCACTTTTTTGTCCATCTGACCTTCGTTTGAAAATATTTTGCTGTCTGTTTCAACTGTAGTTAAGATTTGTGTGAACAAAAATATCATTCTTGTATGTACTACCTGCTACCTACTACCTGCTACCAACTGTCGATTTGTTTGGTACACCTAGCTAGCTAAAATGAATGCAGTCACATACAAAAGCCCTACAATAAATCCAATAATAATAATAATAATAAAGTTATAATTAGAGTTGTAACAATTAGGTGATTAATCAATTTGAGTCAACTGAGAGAACATTATCCGCCAAATATTTTGATAAAAAATAATTTAAAACATTCACTGGTTCTGACTTCTCAAATTCTTAGTTCTCTATACAAGATAAATTTAATATTTTTAAGTTTTAGATTGCAAACAATCAGGTTGTGGATGTCAACTTGAGGTCTGGGAAATTGTTATGGGCATTTTTCACTATTTCCTCCCATTTTATAGACTATAGACCTAATGATAAATTTAGAAAATAACCGGCAGATCAATCAACAATCAAAATAAATATTTATTGTTAGCCCTAGTTATGATGTTTAGTATTTATTAAACCTGTAAAGCTATATATCAACGAAGGTAAACCAAATATTTGAAACACCTCTCAGTATTTGGTGTTTAATTAGACATTTTCTTGCTATTATATATATATATATATATATATAATTATTATTATTAAAATGTGAACTAGATCTTTCTTATTATTTTATGTTTGTAAAGCATATAGCAAATACACTTTTATTACACTATTATTAGTACTAGTAGTATAATGCAATAGTGAAAAATAACTTTACATGTATTATTTACTTTGAATGTAAAGTTATTTTGCACTAACCATATAATGGTTGTCCCTGTTTGCAATTAGGTACATTCCTGGAATGTAATTTGCAATGTGTAATACTCTTGGCACTTTATTCTATTTACTCCTTTATTCTTTTTATCTCGTCTTGTTTTTATTCTTGTATTTATTGTTTTTATTGCAAATATTTTATTCTTGTACTTTTATTGATCTTGCACCTCCCCATATGCCACCTATACTGTGCTCCCTCTGTCATTTTACACTTACTTTACACTATACATCCTATATACTACTTTATAGACTTCACATATGTACACATTACATTTATTTATTGCACATACTACATTTATTTATTGACGGACTGCACACACTATGTTCACCCATTCACTCTGTATCTTTTATATCTCTATTATTGTTTTTATCATTTTTGTATACCTTTACCTCTCCTGTGTTTCACTCTGTTTGCTGATGTTTGCTGATGTTGCTGCTTTGACACCTGAATTTCCCTCCGGGGATTAACAAAGGTTCATCTTATCTTATCTTATCTTATCTTAGTGATGATTGTGCAGTATGAATGTGTATATGTCTCGGTGGACTGCAGAAACTGAATTGTCCTTCGGGGATAAATAAATAAAGCTCTCTGTATAAGTCAATAGCACAACAATTTGCAGTTAACTAACGTTAGCTGTGTTAGTTAGTTAGCTATCTGTGTTTAAGTGTGAACATTAACTTAAGATGATCCAGGCTTATCATCTGAGAGGACGTGGTGTATTTGAGGCAGCGTTAGCTTGCTGTTAGAAGAGGAGTGGCCTGCGTTGTGTAGACATAATGAACACAATGTACTGTACAGACGTAGATAAACATCTCCACCGACATCAGCCGGTTAAACGGTAAATTAACGGAACCAAAGAGGACGGTTTGATGACCCACACTAGCCGTTATAGTCCGCAGTTAGCTGTTTAACCTTAGCAACGCTACAGCAACGCTCACTGTCAGTGGCTTATGGCTAAAAACACAAACATCCACTGCTCAACCGATGTCTAGATTAAAAGTAAAACAGTATTGTTATGCAGCAGGATCATCTAAAGTTAAAATAAGCTGTTTATAAGCTGTTTACCTGGACAGATGCATGCTGAATTGGACGTCTGGTTTCGGTTCAAGCTCAGGAAATAAACGAGGAAGTACCACAGCTGTCTACGTCACTGGACGTTAGAGGCAGGAGCGCTGTGATTGGTCCGCCGACCCGGAAGTGAAGGAGGGGTGTTACGACAAATTCGGTGACCCATCACATTCTGTGATCTGTGATTTCAGATATAGACTATATATTTCGAGTGCAAACGTGTCTATCTTACTGTATCACAGACTTTATTTTTTTATAGCAGCTGTTGTAAAATGGTGCCTACATAGTATTTAGACAGGCTCACTAATGTTGATAGCTGTAAATAAAATAATTAAGATAAGATAAGATAAGATATTCCTTTATTAGTCCCGCCGTGGGGAAATTTGCAGTGTACAGCAGCAAAGGGGATAATGCAAAAAACAAGATGCATCAGCTAACACAGTAAAAAAGAGCTAAACAAAGTGTAACAAAATATGAACCATTTAAATAGAATGAAGTATAAAAATAGGAGCAGTATATACAGTATTGACAATAAACAGACTATTAACAAAATTGCACAAGTGGAAAATGATATTGCACAGTGAGAATTAATGAAAATCCACCTGAAAATATCAGGTTATTGTCAGTTTTTTGGTGTGTAAGTGGTCTACTGGGAGCAATGCTGGTTGTGGAGTCTGACAGCTGCAGGAAGGAAGGACCTGCGATAGCGCTCCTTCACACACTTTGGGTGGAGCAGCCTGTCGCTGAAGGAGCTCTCCAGTGCTGAGATGGTGTCCTGCATGTAACCACATAGACACAGAGAGGGTCTCACATTTTAATGACTATGATAGTAGAAATAACAGTGTATAGATCTGTCTGTGACCCCTAACATGTCAATATCTGACCCTTAAATCCTCTAGTGTAAAATAAACAGAGAATTGTAACAGCATTAAAACTATGCTTTGGGAGAAAATGTGTCATTGCTACCAACTGCTGCTGCTGAAAGAGTAGGCCTACATGTTGACATAATTGATAAAAGTTGCTTTATTTCACATATCTACAGGTAACATAAGACATTCAATTGTTTAAAAAATTTGAAGTACCCTTAAAAGTCTGCACCTAAAGTGCACTGCTAACACTGATTTTTGGAGAATATGTAAATCAATGTTACAGCAGTGTGCAAGGAATTTGGGCTGCTGTAAATACCCAGTTCTTATGAATAAGAGTGCCAACACAGTTATGAAAGAATGTGGGTTCTGGACAACTGGCCGGCGAGACCTGAAACAACTCTGCAGGTTCAACTGTATTAGCCCTGGGAGATGTACGTATAAATGTATGTATGTATGTATGTATGTATGTATGTATGTATGTATGTATGTATATATGTATGTATGTATGTACTGTATACATGTATGTATGTATAAGATATTCCTTTATTAGTCCCGCAGTGGGGACATTTGCACTGCAAATTGTATGTATTTAGGTTTACATTTTTGTATTAAAATAAGCACTAAAGTCCAATATGAAGAGGTGTGTCCTACTCCTATGTGTCCAGTGTAGTAAAATTTTTGTCATCCATTTTGGAGTCCCTGGGTCACATTACAATGTCGGCCTTTTATCCATCCCCCGCTCAAACTGCAAAACAAAAGGTGATCGGGCCTTTTCTGTCTTAGCACCCAACTCTCTGGAATCACCTCCCCCAATCTATTAGAGCTGCTGAATCTCTGGACTGTTTTAAGCCTTTCTATAGGCCTCATCCACATGTGTGTCTGTCTGTTTTTGTTTGATCTGTTTCTCATTGTTTCTGTGTGTCATATTGTAATTTTTCCTTGTTTTTTTCATTGTTTGATGTTTCTTCTTGTGCGTGAAGCACTTTGTAACGGTGTGTTTTAAAAGGTGCTATATAAATAAAGCTTTACTTACTTACTTACTTACTTACTTACATTGAAGCTAGAAAAATGTTCTGTTGAATATGTATGCAAAATATATTAATTACACATTAGCAATCAAAACTGTGTTATATGAGGCCAATTAAGTAAGCAAAGGAGGATAAGGGTAAACATGCAGGTCTCAAATGACTTATGGGACTTATTATGTAATAGAAATTAAAAGCTTCTCTAACTGGCTGCGGAATGCTAAAATTTGCCGATTACGGATTGGTGCATACAGCTGTCAATCACGGCTTCGTCGACCAATCACCTGCGCTCTGCGTGGGGCGTAATATGGGCGTAACTGTTTCTCGGCTTCGGATTGGTTCGCGGTCTCACATCACAGTCTGTGTTTGATAACATTGAGGATCCACAACAGTAGGACGAGGACGAGGACGAGGACGGTGGGTTTAATTCAGTTATTAAGCGAGTTCAAGAAACCAGCAGAGGATTAAAGCGTATTAATAAACCTAAGACGTCAAAGGTATGGTTTAAGTCAACACACCACTGAAAGGTCGAAGGAATAGTCTCGATAATGTTGGACAACTGCTAGCTAATGTTAGCTAGCCACCTAGCTAAAGATAGCCATCTAGCTAGTCGATGCTAACGCCGCCAAAACCTAAAGCTCCTAACTGTGTCCTTTGTCCTGTTTGTTTTTATCATAACTGCAATAAGTATTTGTTATTAATGATTATTGAAGTAACACTAGTCTTTACTGAAACACCACATGTGGCTCTTGTGTTTATATTAGAGGGATATCTGTGTATTGTTAGCTCAAGCAGCTTAATGACTGTAGAGAGTTGCATCATTCATGTAACCTAAAATGTAAGGCAAGGCAGCTTTATTTGTATAGCACATTTCAGCAATTCAAAGTGCTTTACATAAACATTCAAGAACATTCCGACAAAGTGCAAAAGAACATTAAGACATAATTAAAACAGTCATAAAAACATTGAAGATTAGAAAATAAAAACAAGCTAAAAATAAAAGCTAGGATATATAGTATGTATCTGGATGTAACTGCTGCTACATGTTTGTGAGTCTTGTGGGATAAAAAGGTCATGTATTGATCGTATGTGTTATTAATATTTACTTATTGTGTTCAAATGTTATGTAAACATCAGCAAATGTTTGCAACGCATTAATAAAACAGTTGATTTCATAATAATAATATGATTTTATTTAGATTAATCAACAATGAAAATAATCTTTAATTGCAGCCTAGATCAGTTGACTAACACAAAGTGCTTATTTTCCATCATTAGGAGGACAGATAATAATGCACTATACTCACTTTTAACAGTCTCTTCTGCACTATATTCACTTTTTTAATAGTCGTGTATCACAGCTGTTACCCTGCACTATATTCAGTTTTAACAGTTTTCTTCATCTCCTTGTATTTTTATATCTGGTATATTTTTTTTGTACTTTGTACTTTGCACTACTAACTTTTTTTACTGCCTTTTTACTAACATGTTTTGCACTATGGAAATGTGATGCTGGAAACTTGAATTTCCCTCGGGATCAATAAAGTTACTATCTATCTATCTATCTATCTATCTATCTATCTACATGTGTAATAAGGTTATTTGGGGTCAGATTTGAAAGATGTGAACTCAAGACCTTTGGGGCTGCAGCTAACTGCTTTAATTTTTTTTATCAATCTTCTGATAGTTTCCCCATTAATTATGTGTAATTTGTCAGAAGTAAAAAAAATAGTGATACTGTCTTTAACAATTTCCCAGGGACAAAGAACATAAATAAATATTTGACAAAGAAAAGCCACAATTCCTAATAAGATAAGATAAAACTGTATTTATCCCGAGGAAAATTGTTGTGCAGCAGTTGTAATACAAAGTGGGAAAGAGATTCAAACAAACAACATACAAACAATGGAAATTATCAGTAAGGTGCAAAAAACAAATGTAAATGTCTTCATTTCTGTCAATCATCTAACCCTTTCAGCTCACATTTCTTTCTCACCCCACTAACCGTTCTTAACTAGGTCACTGTTTTAAACACCTTTTGTAAACAAGTAAAGGGTTTGCATCATAAACCTGTTCTTATTGTTTGCATTTACTTAAGGATTTCTAGTTTAAAGAGACCTTTAAAACAAATAACACAGTGTTGGTGTCAATAGCTGCAACATTTTAGACATTCTGGTACTGTGGGGCCCTCCTGAACAAACAACGTTTTTGTAATGTTCATTAAAATTCTGCGTCCAGTCTAACCGTTTTTTCTTCGTTGCTCAACCAGCAGATCTCTCTACCTCTGCATCCAGTGCTTTCCCAGTGTTTGTGCTGTCAGGGTGATGTCAGCAGCCTGTCTCGCGCGCCTGGCCAGGTGCAGTGGTCCTCACGTGGGACGTAGTGGTCTTTTACAGACGGCCCTAGTCCCACTTTCATTCCAGCAGGACAGCCACCTCCAGTTCACATTCTTCCGGAGACATCTTTACAGCCCTTCAGAAAAACGTCACAGCAACACACGCTTTGATGCAGACAGCAGTGGCTGCCCAACTACTTGGGATTCATTTGGCATCTGGGACAATCGTATTGATGAGCCCATTCTGCTGCCTTCCAGCATTCGCTACGGCAAGCCCATTCCCAAAGTCAGCTTATCGAAAGTAGGCTGTGCCTCGCTCATCGGTCAACGCAAAGGGAATGAAGACCGCTTCCAGGTCTCCCAAATGACTGACAGCATCCTCTACTTTGCTGTGTTTGATGGGCACGGCGGGCCAGAAGCGGCTGACTTTTGTGAAAAATACATGGAGAAATTCATCAAGTAAGAAATTCATTAAATATTCTGTTATCACATTTATATACTAGTCATTGTCACAGGAAATTAATTGACTGATTAACAGTTTGAATGTCTGAAATTGATAGATGATAGCAAAAAACACTTTTTGTTGCTGATATTCTGATCAATGTAGTGTTTTGGTTGTTGTTTCAGGGACCTTGTTGCAGAGGAGTCCAATCTGGAAGTAGTTTTAACGAAGGCCTTCCTTGAAATAGACAAAGCTCTTGCAAGGCACTTCCACTTCTCTCCAAATGGTAGGTTCTTTCATGTTACATGTAGATAGATATACTGTGTGTATATATACACATACATGTATTTATGTAATGACACTTTTTTCTTCTCTCTTCAAAACCTAACTTACTTATCCTACTTAGGCTTTGAAACCTTGGATTTCCCAACTGACTTGACCCAAGCACTTTTGGTTAGGTCTGTCATTTAACCCAAAGTTACTTAATAACCGATGGAACAATAACACAGCTACTAGTAGAGCAAACACTAGTGCTTCACTGCTTCACTACTCATCTACACATACAGAAAGGCAACAAATTAAAGGAAAAACCTGAGTAAACCTTAGTGTGGATCATAGACTGTATATATAGATGGACAACGCGTCTCCACTTCCTCCCACTGTACAAAAGTGAAGCCAAAATATCCTGGATACGGGAGCTGCCATCTTGAGATATTGACGTCATTTGGAGCCAGAGTCTGCGCAGTAGTGATCGGGGAACTGGAGCCACGGTATCGATATCTCGCTTGTTAGCGAGAGAGCCACCTAGCTGCTATGTTAGCGCGTTCCACCTTCACATACAATTCCTCCTCCTCGACTACTCCACTCAGAGCAGCTGTCAATTATGAAGTCTCACCCTCTTTTTATAGCATCAAATAACTAATTAAAACCAAACTTATCAGAAAAATGAACAATTGAACGTACATCAGCGTAGGGCTGTGCAATATGGAGAAATTAAAATATCATTTTTTTTTTTTTACCAAATACCTGATATGATACGATGATATAGGGTTGACTATAGATATTTACACAATGAGATTTCTTGATAAATAATCATCAGTAATGGAGATATAATGGCTAAGTGGGTAAAGGCAAATAATAGAGCAGATAGAACAGTCTGGTACGCCTTTAAAACCAGGAAAAGACAACATTTATGCTATATTACAATATCTTGTTTCATATCACGATATCAATATAATATCAATATATTGCCCAGCCCTACATCAGCGTGATGAGAACTACCTAAAATTACAGAAATCATCTTTGGGAAAAATGTATTTGACGTGTACTTTGACTTTTAAGTTTGCCCATGTCCCATCCGCTAACATCGAGGCGGGGTTTATGACCTATACTGCAGCCAGCCACCAGGGGGCAATCGAGATGTTTTGGCTTCACTTTTGGGGAGCTGTCATGTTGTCGATCTTTATACACTGTCTATGGTGTGGATAAACGTAACGAATGTGGATCTTTTCGTGAGAGGGCATAAGGGCTCTCTGAATTGTTTTTGATGATTATAAAAATGATGTGACTCCTATGCTATGGTTTCACAGTCACCAGATCTCAACCCAGTTAAACACTGGTGGAAGATTGTGGATTGGCGTGTTAGACAGTGCGCTCCACCACCATCAGAAACCCCAAATGAGGGACTATCTTTGAAAGAATGACCTACACATCTTTCAGTAGAGTTTATGCCAATGAACGCTGAAGCTGTAAAGTCTTGTGGTGGTCCAACACTTTATAAAGACACTTAATGTTGTGTATTTCCTTTAATTTGTCACCCAGCTATTGATATTTTGTCAATCTGCAAAGTATATTGTTTAGCATGAGCATTGAAATTGATATTATTGGTAATTTGAGCACCACTCAAACAAATGAATGCAAAACATTTCTCTCAATAAATTATGTGGTCTACATGTTTGCCCTTGTCGTATAGAAACTTTTCAAATTAGCTTGACTTTTCTCAAACGGCATTATGTCTGATTAAGGTTATCTTTTGATATAAAAGCTAGTATACCTGTAATGTGGCCATACATCGGCCACGCTGTGTGAAATGTCCCAATATGCCTGTGTGTGTGCATGTTATCTACGGCAGCTGCTGACCCAGCTAAGAGCTGGAGGCCCTTGGCACCAATGTGGATGACGAGAGGCTAGATATTGAAGGAGAGTCCAGCGGGTCCTAAATCCTGGACTACTGGAAGGTTCCCTATCTTTCTCTCACTCCGCTCTCTCTCTCTTCCTTTTCTTGTCTTCTCTCACCAAGTGTATGCAAAGCTTCTTGTGAGACAGTGCTTCAGTTTGACCAGTTGTATGAGATGTATGTTGTCAGTGACAGGTCTAGTCCATGAGATGCAGCATGTTTAAAATGCAGATTAGGCTTAAAAAACACATTTAAAATCTAATTTATCTCTTTGGAGAGATAAAGGTCTAATGCAGGTTTACAAATGTCAGTCGATAAATCCATATAATGACATTTGAAGCTGCTTTATCAGATTTGTCAGACCATAAGGAACTAAAGTTTAGTGTTTATGTGTAGTTAAATATTCTCCAGACACATAAAGTAGGCTGGAACCAAGTTAAAGTGGCAACTTACTGTTTGCCCGAATTAATAAAGATTGTTACAAATTACCATCACCAAGTACCGAGTCATTATATTTGATATCATGACAGATTAGTGGTGAATTTTTCCACATTTGTAACTCTAGATAAATGCATGCAAAATATAGAAATAAAACAAACTGTCCCTCTCAGGAAGTATTAAGAAAAATTTGTAGTTTTCTTTTTAGATGAGTGTGTGTTGTTTTTTGAATATTAAGATCAGTACTGGACACTGATAAGTGTTGTGTCGGTTAACATTGATTATATTTAGTTTCAGCCTTAAACTTAACTCTGCTGTAAAATTTGCTGTCTGGACCTCAACTCTTTTGCTGAAACAGTTGCATGTGTGACTGCCTCCTCTATTGTTTACTGTGTAATCTCTAGTTTCCTGTAAGTCCACTATATGACTTCCCACCCATGTGTTAATGTTTTAATGTGTGGATGCGAGAGTGTGAGATACACCATGTGGTTGTTGTGAACAATGTGATCAGTGACTTTTTGTGTGGACCTTTTTATGGTACGTTCCACCTCTGATGTTTCCTTTTATGTCTCTGTAGTACCCGGGATGAACGCAGGAACCACCTCCACTGTGGCCCTGCTGAGGGACGGCATCGAGCTGGTGGTGGGCAGTGTGGGTGATAGCCGCGCCATGATGTGCCGCAAGGGCAAGGCCCTTAAACTCACTGTCGACCACACTCCTGAGAGGAAGGATGAGAAAGAGAGGTACAAAGATTATGTCGATAATGCCACATTTGTCAGTTTAGGCAAAGAACATCAGCAGGAGATAGAGGTTTGAAACATAATGGTTCCTGAAGATTTGTTTTGCCTGTTAGAACAACTTACATCTTTATGGTTCTTATTATTACCTCCCATAATTCCCAGAATAGTATCACCCAATTTAAACCTGAGCAGAACTGTCATCAGCCAGAATAAATGAAAACACCTGTGTGGAAGTGCAGGGCTTTTAAAGATGGGCTCAGACTACAGGAGTTTTAAAATCCTGATTTTGAAATCGGGTTGCATCACACACTTAAAGAGAATCTTCACAGATATTCTTCTCTCGAATCTCAAACATGCACACACTACAAAATTTGAAAATGATGGCGCATCACACTACAGCATATTATTAAGATTATCGTGCCAGAGGGAGCAACGCATCGCCTCACGTGATCTCTCTCACGTGATCTCATGGGGAAGCAGATGTAAACAAAACGGAGACTGACGTGGTGCAACAACTTACTGTAGTAATCCTTTGCGGGGAGAAGAAAAAAAAGCAAGGGATGGGAAACAAGTATTTAGGCATTATTATGTTCTTAATCTCTGTTAATTCTCAGAGATTTAACAGAGATTTGAGTATAGACCAACATGTCAGAATTTATTGTTAGGTTTTGGTGAGCTTCAATTTATGATGATGATCAAAGATGGAGTTGCATCTGCAGTAATGAGAATCGTATTGTTATTTTTATTGTAAAAAACACTCTTTCTCTATCAACTGAAGTAATTCTTTGTATACCTCTCTCCCTCTGCACCTGCCTCAAGGATAAAGAGAAGTGGGGGTTTTATCACCTGGAATAGTCTGGGACAGTCAAACGTCAACGGCAGGTTGGCCATGACGCGCAGCATCGGAGACTTTGACCTGAAGAAGACGGGGGTCATTGCTGAGCCTGAAACCAAGAGAATCTCGGTAGGTTTCTAAAAGTTTCTAAAAACTTTCGATAATATTTCACATTTGTCCACTGGGTGTTTCACGCTAATTTAAACAGGATTTTAACTGAATTATAACCTATATAATTTGTGCCAGCATTTAAGAGATGGTACAGTAATTCAGCTCCTCAACACAAAGTGCATAGAATGTTTTTATTGTTAATCATGTATATACACCCCTTCAAGGTTTTGTTATATTTCTTATCCCTTATAAATTACATTAATAATTCAGTGCCACTTGACAGGACTATAGTTAGAAGTGTTTCTAAATATTTCTTGCCCTTTCCTCAGTTGCACCACGCCCATGACTCGTTCCTGGCACTGACCACAGACGGCATTAACTTCATTATGAACAGTCAGGAGATCTGTAATGTCATCAACCAGTGCCACGACCCCAAGGAGGCAGCTCAGAGAATATCTGACCAGGTAAGATGTTCATACTTGGCTTTTAACATGCCCATAGTGAAACCACACAATGTATGTAAAGTAGGATAGCTTTGTGATTTGAATGAATGATTTGAATTTGCCGTGGTTTCGTGGCTCGCCAAGTGCATAAGGAGGTTATTTATTGGCAGGCATCTTTGAGTTTGAGATAGACAATTTTATTGGAATGAATGCTTACATGTTTTGCTAGACAGACAATCAAAATCCAAAAACAGTGTCCACGTGGATTAGCCTTTCGTCACACTCATCATTTTATGGAGAGATTAACTTGTACTATGTACACTGTTGAAAGTCTTTCAGAAAATACTTTTCTTTATCTCCTGTTTGGAAATTTCCAATAGGCAGTATTGTGTACAAGCACTCTGCTCTCTATCTTATGAATACATACCACTCATTATAAGTATCATCTCTATGATTTTGTTCCTTAAAGGATAAATATGCCTTTCAGACAGTGGGCGGTTGCCACCAGTAAAATCAACTCTTGTATCGTTTCCCTCGCTGTGGTTTCTGTGGTTGCCATGGTCACACAGCGAGCCGAGGCAGCACTTTTAAAAAGTTGAACCATCACAGACTCTGAATGCAGTGGCAACAAGCTGTTTAAAAATAGTGTTTTTTCTTCCATTTCTTTCTTCTACTTTCTAACTGTTGATGTTACAAATATATGTATTGCTAGTAGAGTTGGGCCAGTGTAAACACAAACCTGTTTCAAACTGGTTTGAAACACCGGACTGGTGTACCGGATTTTACCACTAGGTGTCAGACTTGACTCCACCAAAACTCAGAGGAGTGGCTTGTCACAAAAATGAGAATAGCTGGTCCACCTTAAAGGTCAACCCAACTTAAGTGAGCCTGGGCCAAAGTTGCCAAAGTTTTGGCTTACCCCCATCACTTTAATCAGCAGGTTCAAGACACGGGAACTTGCGTCTCGAGGAGTTGTAGCATTTATTCAAAGACAAATAGCCTTGACTGTACACACACTACACTGCTACGTTACGCTAACGTTACAATACACTGGCTGGCGGAAAGCCGTCTCGTCTCATCACCACAAAAACACATGAACTTTCTACACAACATGCGCCGTGCACCTCTTCCCACCGCCCACCCTTACTGAAATTTGATCTCCTTCATGTTGCCGGCCTCGGCTCAGCCTCCGTTAGGCCGTTTATAAACAAAAATAATATTAATGTTAATCACTTTGTCATATTACTTGTTACTAATGCGATACAAGCTGGATTTAGTGCCGTCAGCACAGGTTGCTCATGTAGGCTACTTTTTAATTTGACAGAAAGTGTCATAATGACAAATGCAGATTCAGCCGGTTTGCGTAAAATCAAACCAGTGTAAACGTGTACACCGGACCAGACCGGCAAAACTGGAAATCAACCCAACTCTAAATGCTGGAAAAAAAATGTATACACCTGCCAAAGCCTGGATGGTTCCAGTGTAACTTGACTTAAAAGGAAATAAGCCCTCATAAATATAGAAAAACAGTCTAGTAGAGATCGATGCAATGTGGTTCAGGAGCACCAGGTCATCTTAGGTCTAAGACAATTGTTCCAAGTGTCCAAACAGCCAGTAAGCAGACCTTTAATGCATTTGTTTATGTTTTTTGAATTATTATGTTCCTCTTCTCTCTCAGGCTCTTCAATATGGCTCAGAGGACAACAGCACAGTTATCGTGGTTCCCTTCGGCGCTTGGGGAAAGCACAAGAGCTCGGACCCAAGTTTCTCCTTCAGCAGAAGTGTTGTGTCCAGCGGTCGCTGGGCGTAGTCAGCAGGACGGTGGACGGAAAGATTGTGGTCTGTGGACCTAATAAATTTGTGCAATACAATCGAACAATAGTGCCCTTGTGGAAACATTATAAAGAGTAGAGAGTGGTTTGCCCAAACAATATTACCTAAGGGTTACAACATCTTATTTAGAGTAGCATGATATATATTAGCCTCTGTGAAGTAAGGGGCTGTGAATTCATGATGCGCACTAAATGAATCCTCTTTATAAAAGGTTTTATCTACTAGCAAGCCAATGACCTTATACTGTAGGTGCTAAAATCTGAGAGGCGTTTGAATGGCAGACAGGTAGCGCTGTACCGAATAGCTCGAAGCTTCATTCATAACGTTGACATTCAAATTATAAATCAACATTCAAATGCTGCACCGCTTTTATTTTTTCTTTCTGTTTTTGGCATGTCTATTCTTTCTGTATAATCTTTAATCTTGGTGTTTCTGCACAGTTGCAGATTAAGATCAGGCTACACTTATATTATTAGTATTATACTATTTGTAGAATTAGACCAGTGGTGGCTGCGTAGTAGTGATGTGCGGGTCGAGAAAATACTAGAAAATATCACGAGTTCAGGCGGGCGGAGACAAAGCAGCGTTCTGAGCAAGTTATTAATGATGTACAGAAACGTCTGCTATAGTCGACCTTCCACCTTCTCTTCCCCTCTCTTTGTCATGCTCTCTTTTTTTGGTTGTTTTTTTTTAGGTTGATGACGTCACAAAATATGGCGTCAGACATTCAAAGCTTCATTCAAAAACCAATAGAAACTTCGAATGGAAAAAAAATACATTCGGTACAGCCCTACAGACAGGAATTCATGATGACATGAAAGCTGTCACTTGTCTTTTACATTAGGTAAGATTTTAAGCCTAGTGTTTCTGACTGTCTGCCATTCAGACATTTCTTTAATCTATTTAGATGTAATGCCCAAGTTTGCACTTTTTTATTTTCATGGTTAACTTCACGTGGATAAGTTGCAATTTCGAAAAGAGTGCATCTAGAATTTACAAGTTGTTTGAAGCCTGCAGTCTCTCCGTTTGTCAGTGTTAAAAGGATAGTTTGGGTGTTTTGAAGTGGAGTCTTATGAGGTACTTATCCATAGTCAGTGTATTACCTACAGTAGATGATGGTTGGCACACTCCCAGCTTGGAGAAACAGACAGGAGTACCTGCACCGGAGCAAAGTAATACAGCACTGTGGACGGGGACGACAGAAAAGCGTATTTTAGCCTCCTAAAAGAAAGGCTCACCTATATATATATATATATATATATATATATATATCACCGTCAGACAGCCCTTTCTGACGGGGAACTGAGCTGAAAGTGAAACTTTATCTATGCTCTCTTCAAAGCCTGAAAAAAAACAGTATACTGTAGATACGTTTCACTTTCTGTTCAGTTCGCCATCGGAAAATATTCTAAATTTCGCGTACCCTTAAACGGATATACATTTTTTTAGGTGAGTCTTTCTTTTAGGTGGCTAAACTATGTTTTTCTGCTGTCCTCGTCCACATCAGTACATTGCTTTGCTCCGGTGCTTCTGTCGGTTTCTCGATGCTGGCGGCGTGCCGACCGCCATCTACTGTAAGTAATACACCTACTATGGATAAGTACCTTATACAACACCACTTCAAAACACCTGAACTATCCCTTTAAGGATAGGACTACATGCATGGACAAGAGTGTGGAAAATACAATAATTGAACCGCATTCATTTGTCAATTGATTGGAATTAATTGAACCCTTGTATGAGAATACAAAATCTACTAAAATGTACATATAAACATCACAACTTCTGAAGCAACGCGAATACAAGCATCATGACCAAAATCAGTCAGTGAGTAGGTCTTGATGACTGTGTGTCAATTCTGGAGTTTCCTGTTCGTGTTTTGGGTCGAAGCATCCAAGTATTGCTTTTCTAAACTTTCCCATAAACAATGCTTAACATGTATTGTTTTGTTAGTATTTATAATACTTACTAAAGTACCAAAAGCATTGATGATGCCCAATTGCACAGTCTAGATGGTTTGGGAGAAATTAACCCTGAATGTTGTGTGATCTAGTGAACTAGTGTGAATGGAGTTGCTTAATGCTATTTATATGAATGGCATTTGAGTGGCTGCGTTTTTTATATTCATGTTTCTTGCAATGTAAACATTGCTTCAGCTCGTATAAGTGTTAATATCTGTACTGATTTGAGACCGGTCGTGTAAGGGCACTAAGAAGTGCTCAGGGTACAGAAATGTACAGTTTATGTTTTGTAAATAATTCTATTAATGTACATCTGGAAAACTGCTAGTTCTCATTTACACAATAACTCGTCTAAAGAGAGTCTCATATCAGAATATTTCACAGACGCAGGACTTTGCTTATAAGTGCTTGTATTGTGTAAAGCTGCATCATTTTGACTGTAACTCGTTTACAGTCAATAATTCCTCATTTACACCATTTATGTGTCACTCAGAAAGATCAAAGCACACTTAATGCAACACTAAAGAAATGTTCAGCTAAGAGCCATGTTTGACAATGTGAATGTTTGCTTAAATGCCCTCCATGACTAAGAAAATATCAATCAAACCCTTCGGGGTGTAGGAGTAATTAAGTTATATATACTGTAAGTTGTCTTGGCTGACCTCATGTGAGTGGATACATTTCCAGTGTAAGGCAGACTTAAACCATTAGATCGACTGTACTGTTTTTGTTGATCTTTTGTTTTGTGGTTGTTAAAGCTAGAGAAATGCAACACTTCATATTTATCATCATTGTTCTGTGTGTGAGATTTGCAAATGTTGTGTAGTCATCAGTTTTTCCTTAATCTCCATTTATAGATGTTTTGTAAATAAATGTTTTTTTTCCCGCTCATTCACATTATAAGGACTTTGTCTTTATAATCAACACGTCCTCCTCACAAACCTCCTCGTCTTTAAAGTTATCCATCACAGTGTGCTCAGTTTATATTTACTGTATTTTGTTTCACTGCCTTTCAAATACAATCATTGTAACCGTGGACCTGTATCTGGGACCTAAATGTGACTGTTTCAGCAACACTCTGTTAGTATTCTTTGTCTGAGTGGCTTGTGACACTGCAATTAAAAACTAAACATCAAAAATTAACACATTTACCTTCTGGTCATTTCATCTATAGAAATATACAAGAAATGTTTCATGGTTGACACTTTTATAGCCATAAATGTCTTTACGGATATTTGGTCTCACGGACAGTGGATTTGGAGGAAGACCCCAATATCCAGGGATGGAAGAAGTATTCAAATCTTTTACTTAAGTACAAGTAGCAGTACTACACTTTGACCTGCATTCAGAACAATACTTAAGCAATTAAGTGCAACCAGTGAGGGTAAATTGATAAACATTTTGTTTTTGATAACATTTTCCTCCTATTTTTCTTGTATTATATATACTGTAATATATTGAGAGGTGTTTCTATTTCTTTGTCCTCCCTATTTATATACATGATGAGGGCGGCAGGACAGATGTCCGCTCTACACAACCACTAACTATGACCTCACTGCTAAACATATACAGTAATTGAATTAACACCTCTATAAAAAAACAAACTGAACATAGGCCTGATAAAAGTATACTTTATCGCAGAACACTTGGATTGTACTAGAATGTACAGGTGTACCTAATAAACTGGCCACTGAGTGTATGTACTGTATATAAATGTGTAATTTAACACAGCTGTAAGGTGCTGGAGAAGCTTGAAAATGCACCTTAAAAGTGCTTGAATTTGACTTTAGAAAAGGTGTAAGAACCCTGTATGGAGGTGGAACCAGGTCAGACTCAAAGAGCAGCCTCTATCATAGGACATACTTCATATTTAAGGGTTATATTATAAGTAGTGGTTGACTGATATAGGTTGTCAATGGCTGATGTGGATGTTTAGAGAGCAGGGAGGCCGATATGTTGTTATCTGATAAAATTACAATTTAAAAATAACAAATAAGACAAAAAATTGCTGAATTCAAATGAACATTTATTTAACACCGTTATCTGCATTGTCTCTGTTTGCTTAAGTTGATCTGCAGTGCGCTTATTTTATTAAACAAAAAATTGTATCAACTAAATAAATGTCAACAGGTGACCTGACATATTATTATTGCTAGCCCGATAGAAAAAAAAAGTCACAATAAAAGATGCAGGATTAAGTGGCAGTAGGCAGTATTACTTTGGCATCATTGGGCAAAAATTCCATAATAACCTTTCAGCATATTGTAATTCAAGTGTTCTGAGAGAAAACTAGACTTCTGCTCCTCCTCATGGCTCTGTTTTCAGGCTTTAGAAAATCGATCCTGTGACAGGAGACTTTGACCAATCACAGGTCATTTCATTGAGAGAGCGTTCCTATTGGCTGTGCTCCGGTCATGTGACTGGAACTATGTGTTCCTTCACCAGATTTCATGATGGCGGCGACGTCACAAACTTTCTCATTTTACAGCTAAACAGTACACTATGATTCTGAAAACATTTGAGGAGAGAAATAGGCATTAACGTAACATAATATTGATTCATATTTGATCAGCGCTACCTAGTTTGACCGTTTGGTCGGAGTTCACGAGTGATTGAAAGCTGGCTCTCATAGACAGCAGATGGACAGCAGACCTCAGATCAGCTCTTACTGCTTGTTTTCCTCCGGTCTGTAAAAACTTGCAGATGGCGTAAGGAGCACCGGAGGACACAGAGGCATTTTTTTCAGGTTACCTGTTTCATGTACTACTGTCACGATATAGCGACCGTTTTATAAAAATAACTTTTTTTAATCATATTTGCTCCAATCTCGCCTACTTCAAGATTGATTTTAAAATAATCCAGATTACAATTGAGTTGACTTGTTCCTTATTGTTTTATATTTAGTTTATGTAAAGCACAATGTAATCAATAACAGCAACATACACTTTTTGTTATCAAAGGACTAAGTACTTCAGCAGTCTACTTCAGTACACAACAGGACTGATTACTTTAATCTCTGACAGAAGTTTGGTCAAATGTAACCTAGTTTAATATAACCTTAAACAAATAAACAGTTAAACAAATAGTTAATATCATGTAAGCAAATTAAAATAAAATTAAAGGGACTGTTTGTAACTTCTTACACGTATAAATCCTTGCGGGTCGGTGTCCCATGTGCGCTCACGCATGGCTACGCTGTTCAGACAAGACTCCAACACAAACTACACGGAAGCACCAAAAGCGCAAAGTTATATCTAGTGAAGCCCGTCTTGCAAAACAGTGTTGGCCGCAGTCGGAGGACGCGGGGGAGACCGTAGCTTTGGTCTCCAGGACCGGAGTCTCTGCTGTACTCTGCTCCTCTGCTCCTCTGCCTGCCTGCCTTCACTCACAGCTCGCTCCACTCTCACGTTCATGCGCGCACACTACACACTGCAGGAGACTTCGTAGCTCTGAGAGTATCTAGTGAATGTACAGTGGACGTTTGTGCAGAAATAACTGCTGCAGCTCCTCCAGACCAACAGAGGTTTCCTGTGTCTTGTGAAGTGACGGGGCTCCGCAGCGAGAAACGTTATCGTCTCCGACCGGGTGCCGGTGTCTCCCTCCGGCCGCGGTCGGGAGGCTGAAGTAGGAAAAGCCAACGCTAGGATCAGCATTGATTCATGGAGAGACCTTCGTCTGGTCAGCTAACATTACTGCCAAGCAGCTGAAATATAGAGTGATATTGTGGTTTTAGCTGAC
>CAKAKR010058666.1:0-32202 GCA_916700685.1 Adelosebastes latens
AGAGCAGCCACACTGCCCGTATCAGCTGCGTCTCATCTAGAGATTCGAGGTCTCGCCTATTTTTGACGCGAGCCGCGCGATTAACATCAGCAACAGACAGTGAAGGTGATCTATTGACTGTATATTAACATCATATCAGCTACATTACTACAGTTTCAATGTCTCTGTCTGTAGAATATGTTACGTAGATGAAGAAAAGTAAAGATTTATTTTTAAATCAACACTTCCTGCCTTCATTTCAAAATAAAAGCCCTCAAGCGTTTTTTCTGTGGACAGAATTCCCTCATTTGTTAACGCGAGGCTTTTATTCTGAAATATGTGCCGGACAGTGTTCTAGAACATGCAGTGACTTGGAGAGCTCCATGAATGAATATAGTACGGAGTTGTAATTGTGAACCACAAAGCCATTACGCCTAGGGCACCCAAATGGCTAGCAGCGGATGTGTAGGATGTGTAGTTTTGCCACGCTGAATTTAACATGGGAGGGTGCAGGTCGTATCCACGCTGACCCTCCAACGTTTTCAACTTTCTGAGGTTTGTTTTGGTTGACGGATACGGAACGGATATGACGTCACGTTACTCAGACTACAACAATAAAAGTGGTAACTTCCTTCTAGCTCCACATAGACTCAAATGAAGCAAATACATCGACTCTGGCGTTAAAACATCTATTTAAAAATCTTTAAAAAAAAATGGTGACACATAGGTGAATCACCCCTCCCTGTAACAGACCACATCTCTCCATCTTTTCTTTGTTCTCTGCTCTTCAGAGGGTTTCTTTCTGCTCCATCACGTCTGTTTTTTTCTCTTCTCACAATGGGATCCATGTTAACCGTCTCCAGTCCTGTGACCCACCGTCCTCTCCCAGTTTACCAGAGAGGTCTGTGACGGAGCAGTCGTCAGCCTCTGACCAGTCTAACAGCACATTTACCTTCCTGGATGCTGAATACTAAATTGCTGCTCAAATAGCAGCAATTTTCTCTCTTCCTTCACTCCGCTGCTGACAGAAAGAAGAGTAAATGATTCCTGCTCTTTAGCTCTTATTCATTTCACAACTAGTATTATCACTTATTACGCCCTGGCAGCATCAATCTGCTACACTACTTATTTTATTATTTGTCCATTCCACCTCCAGAACCACAGACGGAGTCTTCTCTTAAAAACTGGGACAGCTCATTTACCTCCTGTCTGATGTTTAATATCTGATATTCTCCTCGCTCTTCTGTTGGATCACATCTGGTTCATATCATACCTTATATAAAGGCATGTGTGTGTTGATGTTGCAGGAGCGTCCTCCTCCAGAGAAATGGCAGAAGCTGGACGACTCCAGAGCTTACCGGAATGGAAACCAGCTCAGAGAATACCAGTTAGAGGGAATGAACTGGTTACTGTTCAACTGGTACAACAGGTGAGTACTGAACACAAACACACTGGAACCGGTCAGACTGAGTCGGTTAAAGGTTGAAACTGAGTCAAAATATTCACTGACTGAATATATTAATGATCTCAATCTAAACTAAAACAATTAAAACTGACATCAGTCTCACAAATCAACTGACATTAACATGAAAAAACGAACGGCGAGTTCACACGACACCATTTAGCCCTGATTGTCCACTAGTGCTGGGAGGATCCACCTGTCTCCTGATTCAATAATAACACCGTACTTAGGTGCCGATTCCATATGGATTATGATTTTCATAGGTGTGGACTCGAGTCGAGTCACTTATTTGATGATTGTAGACTCGACTTGTCAAAATCAGGCTAACTAGGTGTACACCAAGATACCTGTAGGAGCTCACCTGAGGCCTGTACTACGAAGCAGGATTTGCAGTTATCGAGTTACCTTCAGGGTTAACCCTTCAGGGTTTTCAGTCCTACGAAGGTGGATCACTTCTTACCGGGGTAGATCGCCATGGTAACTGATGCTGAACAGCTGACCTACTCCGGAGCAGGTTATGTTCCAGATAAGAGATCAACTCGTATAAAAGCCTACTGACCAATCAGAGCTCGGTGCGGAGATCGTATGGTAATAATACACAAATATGAAGAGGTTACAGTCATAATCCAGGCTAAAAACAACACAGTTTAAACTGACAGATGCAGGAAGGACAGCTGGATTTATGCTGACGGTGTTTACCGCTTTGAATTATGTTTTTATATTTATTATTTGACTTGCTCTCAAGTCTGTTTCACACCGCCAGAGACGAGAACCCAGCTGAAAGAAGGTTCAAATAGTAATATACGCCTCAAATGTGTCAAAGGGTGTGTTTAATTCATCCATTACACTTCTGAAAGATCATTCTAATATCTATTGTTCATATATAGATCACCAACATGCATTAATTAGCTTGATTATCGTACTAATTAGCATCGATGGATGTCTCTTTCCAGGAAGAACTGCATCCTGGCCGATGAAATGGGGTTAGGAAAGACCATCCAGTCCATCACCTTCCTGTTCGAGATCTTCAGCATGGGGATCCGCGGCCCCTTCCTCATCATCGCCCCGCTGTCCACCATCACCAACTGGGAGAGGGAGTTTCGCATGTGGACGCCCCTGAACGTCATCGTGTATCACGGCTCGCAGATCAGCCGGCAGATGATCATGCAGTACGAGATGTTCTACAGAGACCCGCAGGTACCGGTTCACGTCCTTCGCCGCTCATCATCGGCTGCGTGAGCGTTTAATAAAGACGGGTAGAAGGTTTTTATTCAGGATAGAAGAGTTAGAAGAGATAGAAGAGATAGACAGGGGCTGACATTTAGCACATCCGCTTACTCTGGTATCAAATCATTTATTTAACATGTTTAAATGTGAGGATCGGTTCATTCTCTCTGATTTATATCACTGTAAATTGATTATCTTTGGACACAACATGCAATATGAATGTGATCACCGTCTGCTCCCAATATTTGACTTTTCTCTAACATTTTATAGACAAAGCAATGAATTGCCTAATTGTAAAAAATAATTGACAGACTGAAGAATGGATTATAAAAAATAATAGTTTGTTTCATCCCTAAGCTGATTTAATTGTTATCATGGTGTTTGTGCTGTAATGAGTAATTAGTGGAGTTGTTCAGGTCGCTCAACAGACAGAGAGTGAGAGTGAGCTCAGCACTAAGCTCAAATGTTATGTGGCTGTGTTGCATATTGCTTTATCTATGTTTTAATAATAACATTAATGATTAATGAATGATTAATGACTAGAAGAACTTGTCACACAGTGCTGAGCTGCATCTCAAATTAATCTTCAGGTTCCCAGCTTTCAGATGATGTACACCACCTCTATGTGCCATCTACTGTTGACCTGCTATCTCCCCCTAAAGACCCCCTGTTCCCCCCTAAACAAGTCTAGAACGGGTCTCTGTGGGTTTCCGAGGGTTAAAAGTGAAGGGAGACACCAGAGTGAAGGTCCTCTCTGCATGATATCCCTCCCTGACCCCTCTGATATGACCGTTGTCAGGGTAACACCATCCCAGGCGTGCTGAAGTTTCACGGGGTGATCACCACCTTCGAGATGATCATGGCCGACTGTCCGGATCTGAAGAAGCTCCACTGGCGCTGCGTGGTGATCGACGAAGCTCACCGCCTGAAGAACAGAAACTGCAAACTGCTGGAGGGACTCAAACTCATGAACCTGGTCAGTCTGTGTTGTGTTAGTGTGTGTGTGTGTGTGTGTGAGTAAACATAAATTAGTGTTTGAAGCAGCGGGTTGACCCTGTTCCATGGTTCTAACAGGAACACAAGGTTCTGCTGACAGGAACCCCTCTGCAGAACTCAGTGGAGGAGTTGTTCAGCCTGTTGAACTTCCTGGAGCCGCTGCAGTTTCCTTCAGAAAGCACCTTCCTGGAAGAGTTCGGAGACCTCAAAACAGATGAGCAGGTGTGTTGAGAGATACAGGAAGTGGTGTTGTTTGTATTAAATGCATCCTAACATGCTGTTTGAGTAGCTATGTGACTCCGCTGGGTTTCACTTCCTCTTGTTTTCTTTTCTCAAAACTAAAACTTATTAAATTTAGAAAAACAAAGAGGAAGGAAGAAAGAACACCGTCTGTATGTAACATTTCTATCCCATATATCCCGCCTCCTCCTGTGTTCTCCGACAGGTGAAGAAGCTTCAGGCCATTTTGAAGCCCATGATGTTGAGGAGACTGAAGGACGACGTGGAGAAGAACCTGGCGCCTAAAGAAGAGACCATCATAGAGGTAGGGCTGTCATTTAAACAATCACATATATCACAGGGTTCCTACGCAGTATGGAAAAGTCTGGAATTTGATTTTAGTCAGTTCCAGGTCTGGATAGGTATGGAAAAAAGAAGAGAGAGAATGGAAAAAAAATGTTTGTTTCCAGACTGTTGTCCCTATTCTGTTTTCTAAAATATAAAATTCAGAATTTCTAAAAATGAATTAGCTCCTACTAGCAGCAGAGTGTTTTTCATGGTGTTTGGAGCAGCGAGTGCAGCCCAAATGTTTACCACTGTGAGTGAGCGTACAGACATTAGCAAGGTGTGCAAGTTACAATTTTTGTTTTAAAATAAAATTTAAATTAAAGCTGCAAGCAGCGTTGAACGGGCCCTCGCCCCTTTGCGCACTTCGGGGTCATCCGCTGCCGTGCATTTCCATGAAAGTCGGACACTGCACGCAACAGTTAGAGGGTATTTTCTGCGTGGAGCGCGTGGCGCTACAGACTCTTTCGTTATAAAACATGTCAAGTTTGGGGCTGATTGGACAATGTATAGTCAATTTACAACAACTTCCTGTTTCCTGAAGGTGGCGCTATGACTATCACTCATAATGACACATATATGTCTTCAGGCCGGGACTCTTATCCAGCTTGTGAAATTTGGGGCAGATCGGACTATGTAAAGTCAAGTTACAACATTCTCCTGTGTCATGTCGAAACATCGAAATTCGCCGCGCCGCCACATCAACGCCGTTTCGCGAAAACACAAAGCTTCGCAATTTTGCATCATGAAGGTGTTGAGATTCTGCTGCCTGACTTTGAGATGGATCTCTTGAAAAGTTCCAAACCTGTAAAGTGATAAAATGGCGTCTTCTCACATGACCTATGACATCACCGTTCGAGCGATCAAAAATTCCTTCACTTTTTAGCGTCACATTACTTTGAGGGCTATACCACCCAAATTTGACTTGAATCCGATAAACTCTCTAGGAGGAGTATGTAAAAGTTTGCATAAAATACATGAAAAACATACAAAATTCAGAACGGCCGACTTCCGGGTGGGCGGAGCTAATGAAACCTAATGAGGAACATGTCTGAAATAATGAGCGGGATGTGCCTACCAAATTTCATGAATATAGGATCAACTTTGTCCAAACTATGGCCTTCCACGCATTAGAGGGCGCTATTGAGCCCGATGGCGACGCCCGAGCCCGATCACTATAGAACTTTAGCAATTTTCGCCAGTTCTGATGCATATTTCCAGTTTTCGTAAGTTTTCGTGCATCCTAAGCGCCTCAAAAATGTGATCTCGCAGCAGAGAAATAATCTTTAGGAAAACAATAGGTTTCCTTGCACTTCGTGCCGGGGACACCGTCGGGTCCCTGGCACTTTAGTGCTCAGGCCCTAATGAGGTAGTAAACCGATGTGCAAATTCAGAAAGAAGCAGCGGTCCGTACTACCAGCCTGTCTCCTCCTGCAGGTGGAGCTGACCAACATCCAGAAGAAATATTACCGAGCCATCTTAGAGAAGAACTTCTCCTTCCTGTCTAAAGGAGCAAACCAGCACAACATGCCCAACCTCATCAACACCATGATGGAGCTCCGCAAGTGCTGCAACCACCCCTACCTGATCACAGGTGAGGACGCACTCACACACACGCACACGCACACGCACACACACACACACTTTCATGCCACATCAGTTATAATGAGCAATTAATTAACAATCTATACGACAACATGTTCAACCAACAGGCCGTCAAAACAGAGACAGTAAGAGAGAAGAGAACAGTGTTCAAGATGAGAGCAATACACAGATATTTTTCTTTTACTGAGGAACTGTAGTCTTCTTCATCTCTAATGCCGTGTTCACATCGAGAGAGAGGCGAATTTTGACCTCGCTTTACTCGCTCGAGTTGGACCGCCGGTATCATCTGTGTTCATTCGCTCTAGACGCTCCGGAGAGGAGGAGGAGCTTGTCTCCATAGATACCAACAATATTTCCTCCATCAACCATGGAAGAAATAACTACTGTTGCTGCTCTGTACATGTAGGTGAAGTCCCAGATATATCAGAAAACCAAACGCCGTCATGTCTGGGTTCATAACGTCACCCGGCGGCGAGCTGTATTCACATACAGCGTCATTACACTGACTGTATCTAGCAGCTACACCTCACTACTGCCGTATGAACCCAAAATAAACAGACTGAGCTGTGATTTAATATCAATAAACAGACCAAAGTGATGCTGAAATAACTACATGATGATGCTGATTGGTAAAAAGTCTGAATTCATGCTTTGTCAGGTCAGTTACCATGACGACAAGCTGACAACTTTTAAAATGCTTGTTTTCTGAATGGAGTTTGGATGGATCAGTGCCAGGCTATGCAGCCGCTCCATCAACACTCAACATAAAGTCATCTAGAGACGTTGTTGTTTCTACCGTAGACAGTCTGTGGTTTCAGAGTTTGGTCCGCTCTCTGTACAGATATGATGGACTATCGTAGCTCCGGGTGACTACAGACACATACAAGATTTATTTATCCTCCATTTCTGATTCAACAACGTCAGGACATCAGTGAGGACAGGAGGACAATCTCAACGCTGCGAGGCTTTCACCACACAGAGACACAAGCCATTCGTCTTCTCCGTCTCTTACCTCTCTCTGCCTTTCTTTCAGGAGCGGAGGAGAAGATTCTGGAAAGCTTCAGGAAGTACCACAGTCCAGACGCGCTGGACTTCCAGCTGCAGGCCATGATCCAGGCAGCCGGTAAACTGGTGCTGATTGACAAGCTGCTGCCCAAACTGCTGGCCGGGGGACACAAAGTCCTGGTCTTCTCCCAGATGGTCCGCTGTCTGGACATCATGGAGGACTACCTCATACAGAGACGGTGAGGGGGGCGGGGGGACATTAGAGATGTGACGGTGAGGAAATGTTCCCACCGGTTAACAAACTTGTGACAACACCGGTGTCACCGATTACACCGGACATGTTACAGGAAAAGATGACGCTCAACATGTGCAGAGCGCTGACTCTGATCTTTACCGACAGGTGGTGGTGTGTCAGACCTCTCTGGTCCAGACTTCACTGCGGCGCCGCTCCGCCGTGCACACCAGCTGTGACCACTCCGTCGTTCTCACGGCGATTACCTCATTAACGTTACGGTTCCCTTAAAGCGTTGGGTTTAAATCTGAAATATTACCCAATAGGAGCGTTTGCTTTTTGCTTCGACACCAAATCCTCCGTCATCGTCTGTCTGTCAACTCTCTCTCTCTCTCTCTGTGTGTGAAATCTGACTCCTGCTGCTCTGAGCTGAGACTCCGTACAGAGCAGACACTTTCAGTTCGTAGCGTCCGTCGTCTGACTATCTGTTGATAACACGGAGCTGATACGTGAAAATGAAATAAATGGGTTTGATTTCTGTAAAAAAAAACACAAAGCGACGGCGGCGGCGAAGAATGAAATAAACGGAGAATGTGATGCAGCATTCGGTAGAAAGGAGAGAAATAAGAGGAAGCATTTATTACCCTTGAGATTAATAATCAATTTATTCCTGCATGTCTTCTCCAGCTACACGTACGAACGAATAGACGGCCGCGTTCGAGGGAATCTGCGGCAGGCGGCCATCGACAGGTTCTGCAAGCCGGACTCGGACCGCTTTGTTTTCCTGCTGTGCACCAGAGCCGGAGGGCTGGGGATCAACCTGACGGCTGCAGATACCTGCATCATCTTCGACTCCGACTGGAACCCCCAGAACGACCTGCAGGTGGGCCGAGAGCCGGGAGACGGGACCAGAACAGATTATATATAGTTTTATATATCGGATATAAAGGATAATGATACTATATATAGTTATATATATTATTATACTGTATATAGGAACATGATACTATATATAGTTATATATATATATATTATTATACTGTACATAGGATAATGATGCGGAAGCTCTGCTGAAGCGGTATCAGCTGTTACACAACTTCATCTGTGTTGAACCGAGATCATCTATCTAAATAACTCTCTGTGCCAAGTTAATGCTCTATTAGCCATTTAATATGTCGTCACTAAATCTTTCAATTAAAATATGTAATCACAATTAATCACATGATCGTCAATAGTTAATCGTGATTAATCGCAAATGAATCACACATTTTTTATCTGTTCAAAATGTACCTTAAAGGGAGATTTGTCAAGTATTTAATCCTCTTATCAACATGTGAGTGGACAAAAATGCTGCTTTATGTCAATGTATGTATATATTCATTATTGTAAATTATTTAACAACACAAAACAATGACAGATATTGTCCAGAAACCCTCACAGGTACTGCATTTAGCATAAAACAATATGCTCAAATCATAACATGGCAAACTGCAGCCCAACAGGCAACAACAGCTGTCAGTGTGTCAGTGTGCTGACTTGACTATGACTTGCCCCCAAACTGCATGTGATTATCATAAAGTGGGCATGTCTGTAAAGGTCAGAGGTCAAGGGACCCCTTTGAAAATAGCCATGCCAGTTTCTCCTCGCCAATATTTAGCGTAAGTTTGGAGCGTTATTTAACCTCCTTCATAACAAGCTAGTCTGACATGGTTGGTACCAATGGATTAATCCGGTTCTTTAGTTTCATATGATGCCAGTATCTTCACTCTAGCTTTAAAACTGATCCGTTACAACCTAAAAATTGCGTCAATGCATCAAAGAAATTAGTGGTGTTAAAATAAATTTGCGTAGACTTTGACAGCCTCAAATAATACATTCCGCTCTTATTATGCATTATAATCATACATTAAACTATTGTTATATATTGCATATCTTGTTCCTGACTCGCTCCATGTCAGGCCCAGGCACGCTGCCACCGGATCGGTCAGAGCAAAGCGGTGAAAGTCTACCGACTGATCACCAGGAACTCGTACGAGAGGGAGATGTTTGACAAGGCCAGTCTGAAGCTGGGGTTGGACAAGGCCGTCCTCCAAGACATCAACCGCAAAGGAAGCCTCAACGGGGTGAGACACTAGTACTATATATATATATAAAGGTACTGTTTGGATGTTGCTCTGTTTGTGGTCAGCTGACACACGGTACCAGCTGGACGTGGATCAGGAATAACCACCTGCGTGTTGCTGCAGGTGCAGCAGCTCTCTAAGCTGGAGGTGGAGGATTTGTTGAAGAAAGGAGCGTACGGAGCGCTGATGGACGAAGAGGACGAGGGCTCCAAGTTCTGCGAGGAAGACATCGATCAGATACTTCAGAGACGAACTCAGACCATCACCATCCAGACTGAAGGGAAAGGGTCCACGTTTGCTAAGGTACAAGTCCTGAAACGGGAAGTAAATGTTCACAAACAACTACAAGGCCTCCGTCTAATGGAGGCTGAATGCTGTTTCAGAGGAAATACTTGGAATGAATCAAATTCATACTCACAGATATTAAATATTTGTGGTAAACAGTTGAGCTTCAGTCCCAACGTTCCCAGTTAACATCAAGCAAGATGTGATTCTTTGTTTTGTCTTCAGGCCAGTTTCGTCTCGTCTGGTAACAGGACGGACATTTCTCTGGACGACCCCAACTTCTGGCAGAAATGGGCCAAGATCGCTGAGGTGGAGATCGACTCCAAATCTGAGAAGGTACAGATTTAAGGGTGTTTTCATACCTGTCCCCCCCCCCGCCCCCTCTCCCCAGAGGATAACAGTGTAGACAGATCTCTGCTCACCTGCTTCATCTGGTTACCACGGAGTCTTCCTCCTTTATTCTGGTCTCTCTCTCTCCTCCAGGAGTCGCTGGTGATCGACACACCTCGGGTGAGGAAACAGACCCGTCACTACAACTCCTTCGAGGACGACGAGCTGATGGAGTTCTCCGAGCTGGACAGCGACTCGGAGGAGCGGCCGTGTCGGACTCGCCGCCTGGGCGAGCGCAGCCGGCGGTACCTCCGCGCTGAGTGCTTCCGGGTTGAAAAGAACCTGCTCATCTTCGGGTACGACCCGACAAGTTTCACACATCATTCATATCAGAGCACCAAGCAGCTGGAGGTTGGTTTGCAGAAAGACGCCCAAACTGAAGGTGTTGTACTGCAGGTGTACTCACCAACCTTGAGGCCTTAAAGAAAGGGAGGATTTCTAACCCGTAGTGGGGGGTCTGGAGGTCTGGAGGTCTGGTGGTCCTCCTCCAGAAACATTAGAGGTTCAGAGACTTTGTTTCCTGCCTTCTGGTGACTTTCAAAGAGTGAAAATAGCTAAATAATAAGTTCACTGCAACAATATTTTTATGTTAAACTTTTAATTTTACCTTTAACTCCCAGGAAAGAAGAATGAATAATTCTCTCCTCTGGTGTGAACTTGGTGTGTGAATCTCTGGTATAAACTAATATTCATCAGTTTTTATTTATTTCTGCTCCTGTTTGAGTATTTCTTTCTCTTAGCTCTCTCTATTTCTCTCTCCTTCTCTCTCACTGAAGCTCCTTTAAAGGTACCAAATTATAAAAAAAGTGAGATTTTCATGTTTTTTTATTATAAAGCAGGCTTAAGTCCTATATAAATACTGTGAAAGTATCGAAACGCTTAATCCACGGGGAAATACACACAGCCCGTATTCAGAAACTGCATTTGAAACAAGCTGTCAGGATTTCTGTCCATTTGTGATGTCACAAATATACAATATTTAGACCATTTACACAGATTTAAACGTAAACATTCTAAATGTGTCCCAGTTTATTCCTGGTTGCAGTGTATGTGAATGTCATCAGCTGACAGGAAGTACACATGGACCCAAGCTGTTGCCTAGCAACGCAATTCTGTTGCAATTCCGTCAAAATGCACTAAAACGGAGCGTTTCAGACAGAGGGTAAATACAGGTATATTCAGACCGACAGTATGAGGAAAATAAAGGATTTTTTGAACATTACAGCATGTAAACATTTTCTAGTAGAAACACAAAATACAAGTATGAACCTGAAAGTGAGCATAATATGGGACCTTTAAGACACAACATGACAACACCACCACTGACCGCTGAAACACGTTATTTCTAGCAGCTAGCGCCGCGCCACAACATCTTTTCACTGCAGCTGCAGCTGCACGCTGTGGCGAGCGCAGCTTAAACATGAGCTCAAACTGTGCTGTGTCGCGAGCATAGACTGCTCTCTTCGGCCGGGAAACGGCAGTCGGTGTAGCTCTTATTGTCGTCCTGGTGGAAACAGTAGGGATTATACACACTGTTCAGTCCCAGAAACAGGTTGAGATGATGAAAAAAAGTGTGAAAATGTGTCATAAATCAGGAGAAAAACGTGACAATTGTGACCGCGGGAGGAAACCGTGAGAGCGCGATGAAAAACTGGAATCTCCCAGGAAAATGGGGAAGGTTGGCAGGTATGACTGCAGGTGTGTAGAGACACCTGATAGCTGACGGTTCCTCGTCCTTCAACATATAACAAGTGACTCTTTTTCATTTCTCTCTAAACGATATGAACACACACACACACACATCACAGCTCGCAGCCTGAAGCCTGGAGGGAAGACCGTTAGTTTACCAATAACAAGCTTCTTGTGAGCTTCTATATCTTTATGTTTACAACTCAACAGAGAACATAAATGAGCCAAAATACAACAACAGAGCAAACATCACTGTGGTTTGAAGTGAAGAAAATACATTCTTGTTTATGTTTGTTTCCTGTCTGTCTTTGTGTCCCCCGTGTTCCTGATCTACATCGTGACTTCCCTGACGTCTTCACCGTGTCTATCCAGGTGGGGGCGGTGGAAGGACATCATGAACCATGGTCGCTTTAAATGGCACCTGGCAGAGAGAGACATGGAGGTGGTGTGTAGGTAAGAAGTCTTTCTGCTTGTTCCAGGAGAGTCAGCGGCGTAAATATCGCCGGTCCACCAGGGCGTCCCAGAAGCTGTCAGGGGCCCACAACCACCTTCCTACACCGTGTCCACACTGAATCTGTTATATGCTCTTCTGTTACGTCAGTTAGACAAAACACGTAGGCCTTAACCCTAACCCTAACCCTGTACTTATCAGCTGTGAGCTGGAGATCAGACTGGACACGGAACCACTTCTCTTCCTTCGGTTGTTCTTTTTAAACAGAAAACACACGTTAAATATTGTGATATTTACTGGAAATGACGATATAGCCGACAGCAGGAGGAAACTTTCTGCTCCCTGGTGATCTCCCTCCAGCTTGTGTCTCTGATTTAGATGTTTGTAGTGAAATGAGGAGGTGTCGTATAGATAACTCCTCATTTCTTAGACTTAAGATAAATAAATAAATAGTGTTCACCTATCAAACTTCCTTTTTCAGATGATATCCAGGTGGGGGATATTACCGATTGTCCCGATCATTTTGGCAAGTTGTGAATCGATCAGGAAATAAGTCCTTACCCCGAGTGAAGGAGTTCAAGTACCTCTGGGTCTTGTTCGCGAGTGAGGGGACAACAGAGTGTGAGATTAGCCGGAGAATCGGAGCAGCGGGGGGGTGGTGTTGCATTCGCTTTACCGCACCATTGTGACGAAATCTATCGGTCAATCTTCGTTCCTACTCTCAACTACGGTCATGAGGGCTCTTAGTGAATATTTTTATAGCATCTCTTTTCGGCGTTGCACTTTGTAGACGTTCCCTGACCACTGAATGGTAGAATGAGGAGGGAACGAGTGTCCAGAGACCTCCTCACCCACAAGCTCCTCAATCTGTGTGTCCGTAAAAAACATTTCTTGGTCTTCCACTCAGTAGTCGCCGTGATTCACCGCAAAGATCCACTGATCAGCAGGCTCATTACTATACATAAACATCCATGAGGTTAGGGATGCACCGATACCGATACCAGTATCGGGTATCGGGTCCGATACTATGCTCATGTACTCGTACTTGCAAAACGGCTCCGATACAACGGCACCGATACCACTTTACGGCAATGCGATGTTAACCTCTCGTCACCATCTTTCGGGTCCTCACACTCCACCTCCCCGACGGTGCGGGCGAGACGGGCCGGGATCGCGGCGCGCGCCAGCCCTTACTTTCACTGCGCCACGGGGTTTTGCTTGCACCCTCTGACTCGCGCGTGCACCGCCTCGTATGCGGGACTCCCCAGCCTGCCGTGTGTCACTCACACCCTCCAGCTGGCTGTTAACGAGAGGTGCTTTGTGTCGATTATTAATGGCTGAATGATGGCGTGTAGAGGGTGGGATATGAGGAATGATGAATTCCAAGTTGATATGTGATTTATGGAAGGAAATGACGCGCTGACAGGCGTACGTTTTGTAAATCACAATATCTTTTACGTACATTTCCTCATTTGAACGTACGCCAACATTTCGTGTGGATCCCTCGCAGCATTTTCTAAATGAGACCTCAGATCAGGCTGTTAGGTTAGTGTTGATAAATCTGGCTGCTGTCCGTGGTGCTGATCAGAGGCTGCTTCACAGGATGGGAGTAGCATGTTGAGCCTCTCCATGGTGCCAGAGCAGGTGTGCTTGTGTTTGGGGCGAGGGCCCAAGAATAAATATTTGCAGCGTGGCCAATCCCAGTTGTGTTCTGCTGCTGATGATTGGTGTGAAAAACAATGCGACTATTAAAGAAGCTGTCTGTTTTTGCTGTGCAGAGCTCTGCTGGTTTACTGCCTGAGACACTACAAAGGTGACGACAAGATCAAGAGCTTCATCTGGGACCTGATCACACCCACCAAGGAGGGACAGGACCAGGACCTGCTCAACCACTCTGGTTAGTTAGTGTCACCTGTCGAGATAGATACTCTAGATAGATACTGTAGTGGATGGATAGATAGATGGATGGATGGATGGATAGATAGATACTGTAGTGGATGGATGGATGGATGGATGGATGGATAGATACTGTAGATGGATGGACGGATGGATAGATAGATACTGTAGATGGATAGATGGATAGATAGATAGATACTGTAGATGGATGGATAGATACTGTAGATGGATGGATGGATAGATGGATAGATGGATAGATACTGTAGATGGATGGATGGATAGATGGATAGATGGATAGATACTGTAGATGGATGGACGGATGGATAGATAGATACTGTAGATGGATGGATAGATACTGTAGATGGATGGATGGATAGATGGATAGATGGATAGATACTGTAGATGGATAGATGGATAGATAGATAGATACTGTAGATGGATGGATAGATACTGTAGATGGATGGATGGATAGATGGATAGATGGATAGATACTGTAGATAGATGGATAGATAGATAATGTAGATGGATGGATGGATGGCTGGATAGATGGATAGATACTGTAGATGGATAGATAGATAGATAGATGGATAGATACTGTAGATGGATGGATGGATGGATAGATAGATAGATAGATAGGTAGATGGATAGATGTACTTTATTGATCATAAATTAGGAAATGCTTGTGTTCCAGCAGCAGATTATCAGGTAGTGAACAGGAGCAGTAAATATAATGTACATATCAACACTAGAGAAATATATCTATAGAATACACAATATAAAGAATATTGGAAAACAATATAAATATACCTGACTACTACAACTAACATAAAAAGTCTAAATTATAAACATAGAATAACCCGATATATACATTAGCAAAGGTTAGCCTTGTAGTCTTACTGTAACCGATGCTGACTCAAGTGACATCACTTGAGGACATTTATCAGACATCCCCCTGCAGCTCTCTCTTGAGACACTGAAGGCATCATTCTACTTTAAAGCGTATGCAGATGTGCAAACGTGGTGGAGTTCAGGGTCGGTGTATCTTTTGGTCATTCGATTTTCCCTTTCACAAAAGGATATTAAAATAAAAAAAATTAGGTTATTTGATTTTTATTTTAAAATTCCAAAAATTAAAATTGAAATACAAGGCATTTTACTTTATCAGGGGCAAAAAGTGATGAACTAAACTTAAAAAACGGGTTGATTTTGATTTTTTTTCTAAAAACAAAAATAAAATCACTAGAAGACAGAAACGAAATAACGCCCGTTTTTTCATATTCTGCGACAGGAAGTTGCGTAGGAGTGCGTATGAGGACGGTGCTGCGATGAGGGCGGTGCTGTGTGTGAGAGAAACTCCCCGGATCAATAACTCATAACAGAAACATAGTTAAAACACCAACGAGGGCTCTTTCTAACCGTAGTGATGTAGACAACAAGCTACGTCCTCCGAGCAGCACACATAACATTGGTCTCTATGTCCAGCCGGCTGTGAGTGGTCAGGGACCGTCTACAAAGTGCAACGCCGAAAAGAGAAAAATATTCAATAACTTCAGTCTTATACAGTGTAGTACCACCAGAATCACTTCACACATCAATGATCTCTTCCTGATTAGTTTTGGTGGTACTACACTGCATAAAACTGAAGTTATTGAATATTTGTATAGCATATCTTTTTGGCGTTGCACTTTTTCGTTTCTGTCTTCTAGTGATTTTACTTTTTGTTTTTAGAAATAAAAAATGAAAATCAACCCGTTTTTTAAGTTTAGTTCATCCCTTTTTGACCCTGATAAAGAAAAATGCCTTGTATTTCAATTTAAATTTTTGTATCTTAAAATAAAAATCAAATAACCTTTAATTTTTTGTGTTTTAATATCCTTTTGTGAAAGGGAAATCAAATGACCAAAAGATACACTGACCAGTTCAGTAACTGAATCCATTGACTTTCATTGTTTTTGTTGGATGAAACGTTGATTTTCCCTGAGAAGCTCCTCTCTCTGCTTATTGTCATTAAAGTATCTGCATGTAGTTCAGTCTAAAAGAAGTCCATGGTTAGTAATCAACCAGGTAGCTTCACCACAGTGGGGTAGTTATTGTCCCCCCCCCCCCGTCTACGGTTCCAGGTTTATCAGCTCCGGTTCCTCGGGGTCGGAAGGGGAAGAAGCTGAAGAACCAGCTGAATGTTCCTGATCAGAAGAACGCTGACTGGCTGGTCCACTGTAACCCTGAGGTGGTGCTGCAGGACGACAGCTACAAGAAACACCTCAAACAGCACTGCAACAAGTCAGTTCACACACAACTCTACCGACTCTAATACACAGGGTTAAACAGCAGTCTGCTGTCTACAGTCACACCTTCACACTACGGCTGTCAGTCCATTAAAAGAGTTCATCACAATTAATCGCAAATTAATCACACATTTATTTTATTTTGATGGATAATGATGATCTCACAGAAAACAAGACGAACACAAAGATTTTTAAAATAATGAAGACTTAAAGCTGAAGTAGGGGAGATTGGAGCAAATCTGATTCAAAAAAGTTATTTTTATAAAACCTCGCTATATCGTGACAGTAGTACATGAAACAGGTAACCTGAAAAAAATCAAACAAGCAGTAAGAGCTGATCTGAGGTCTGCTCTCCAGCTGCCGTCTATATGAGCTGGCTGTCAATCACTCGCGAACTCCGACCAAACGGTCAAACTAGGCAGCGCTGATCAAATATGAATCAATATTATGTTACATTAATGCCTATTTCTCTCCTCAGATGTTTTCAGAATCATCTTGTAGTGCACGGTTTAGCTGTAAAATGAGAAAGTTTGTGACGCCGCCGCCATTGTGAAATCTGGTGAAGGAACGCCAAGTACTGGTCACATGACCGGAGCACAGCCAATAGGAACGCTCTCTCTCAATGAAATGACCTGTGATTGGTCAAAGTCTCCCGTCACGGGCTAGATGTTCTAAAGCCTGAAAACAGAGCCATGAGGAGGAGCAGAAGTCTAGTTATCTCTCAGAACACTTGAATTACAATATGCTGAAAGGTTATTATGGGAGCTTTGCCTAATGATGCCAAAAATATACTGACTACTGCAGCTTTAAATGACCTCCTGAGGCTGTGAATCACCAGATAAACAGCTGGAACGACAACAAACGACGGGCGAAAAGTATTTATATTTTCCAGCAGAAACATCAATGTATGTAGATATACTGTATGTAATACAGTATATAGTAAATAAATATAATTATAATAGGGCTGTCAATTGAAATATTTAATCGTGATTAATCGCGCATTTTTTATCTGTTCTAAATACCTTAAAGGGAGATTTGTCAAGTATTTAATACTCTTACCAACATGGGAGTGGATAAATATGCTGCTTTATGCAAATGTATGTATATATTAATTATTGTAAATCAATGAACAACACAAAACAATGACAGATATTGATCCATAAACCCCTCACAGGTACTGCATTTAACATAAAAAATATGCTCAAATCATAACATGGCAAACTGCAGCCCAACAGGCAACAACAGCTGTCAGTGTGTCAGTGTGCTGACTTGACTATGACTTGCCCCAAACTGCATGTGATTATCATAAAGTGGGCATGTCTGTAAAGAGGAGACTCGTGGGTACCCAGAGAACCCATTCACTGATCTGGAGGTCAGAGGTCAAGGGACCCCTTTGAAAATGGACATGACAGTTTTTCCTCGCCAACATGTATTGTAACTTTGAAGCGTTATTTAACCTACTTCATGACAAGCTAGTATGACATAGTTGGTACTGATGGATTCATCAGGTTTTTTAGTTTCATATTATACCAGGATCAGACTTTTCTTCTGCCTTACTTTCGGACATTTTCCGGACTTTTTTTAAACTTTTTTCGGATATTTTTCTGATTTTCTTTTTTGGACATTTTCTGACATTCTTTTTGACTTTTTTTCCCCAGACAATTTTAAGACTTTTTTCTTTTTACTTTGTTTTTAAAAAAAAAATTCACTTTTTTCAGAATTTTTCAGACTTTTTTTTAGACCTTTTTCACATTTTTTCGGACATAAGGTTGATTTTTTTTGGAAAAACCAATGGATCCCTTAAGTTTTCTAGTTTCGTATGACATCAGTATCTTCACTCTAGCTTTAGAACTGAGCCGCTACAACCTAAAAATCACAAGTTGCGTTAATGTTGTGTTATTATCCCGTTAACTTTGACAGCCCTACTTCAAACTGAAGTAACTGAACAGCCACTAGAAACACTCCAACACCTCAGTATGAGAAAGTAGTCTATTACTGTGGTGCATTCCTGATTACAACCTCCCCCCTCTCTCTCTCTCCCTCCACAGGGTGCTACTGAGGGTGCGCATGTTATACTACCTAAAGGTGGAGGTGTTGGGTGAAGCTGCCAATCAATCTATAGAGGGGATACCTGCCAGGTATGGAGCATGATCTTCACATCATTATTGATGACTTTATTGATCAGATGGTTGACTGATATTAAATCTGGCAGCAGATCGACGGGAGGATTTGAATGCTTTTGTGTTCCTGAACTGAAAACGTGGTGATGAGACTGAAAGACACTCAGGAAGTCATGTGACGTTGTGACTGAGAGTTTGTGTTGTCAGAGCGTCCTGACTCGACACTGACAGATTGATAGTTGAGTGTGTGTCTGCGTTGACAGTAAACTGGAGGTGCCTCTACCCGACATCGACTACATAGAGATCCCTGCTTCATGGTGGGACGCAGACGCTGACAAGTCTCTCCTCATCGGAGTCCACAAACATGGTGAGGACCGGCGTTACTGTTGACCCTTCAGCCGGTGGATGATCCACCTCTATCCTTTGCTAGGGCCCCGCTGTGAATGTGTGTGTGTGTGTGTGTTTTAGTGTGTTAATGGGATGTGTTTCCTTGAACAGGCTACGAGCGCTACAACGCCATGCGAGCGGATCCAGACATGTGTTTCCTGGAGAGAGTGGGAATGCCAGACGTCACGGCGCTGTCTGTTGAACTGGGAGGAGGGGAGGGCGCCTCCGACATGGCTGACAGGTAGACAACTCTCACACACATGCACACACACGCACACACACGCACACACACGCACACACAGTAGACAAACGTGCACACACAGTCCTGTACACTGACCAGACCAGTTACAATACATGCCTGATTATCTGAGGAGACCACGACCATTTTTCTTCAAAGTCCCGCCCCTTAAACACAAACTGTCCAATCATAGCGTATTGGGGGTGTAAGAAAATATCGATACACTTTTTTTGCGATGCTGTATTGATTCCCCCAAAACACCGTATAGATTTTTAATCAATCTCTTCAATTTCTGATGGCCTGTTGTCGGGCCGAGCCGCTATTTGAACTTTTTTAGGTTGTAGCGGCTCAGTTTTAAAGCTAGAGTGAAGATACTGGTATCATCTGTAACTAGTAAACCTGATGAATCCATCCGTACCAACCATGTCATACTAGCTTGTCATGAAGGAGGTTAAATAACGCTCCAAACTTACACTAAATTCTGGCGAGGAAAAACTGTCATGGTCATTTTCAAGGGGGTCCCTGGACCTCTGACCTCCAGATCAGTGAATGTAAATGGGTTCTATGGGTACCCACGAGTCTCCCCTTTACAGACATGCCCACTTTATGATCATCACATGCAGTTTGGGGAAAAACACATGTTTTTGTTGCATGCAGTATAAATGTAACACATTTGTACTGCATGCAAAAAAATGTGCAAACTGCTCTGGCGTGTTTATACTATGACAGTTTTCCTAAAAATAAATTAAAAAAATGGCAATATATCTCAATTTATTGAATCGTAACCCCTGTATCATGATACGTATCGTATCGCCAGATTCTTGCCGATACACAGTCCTAACAGCGTAGCATTGTCCAGCTCTGACCCAGGTCCAGCTCTGCTCCAGAGACTCATCAGATGTTTCACATGTTCTTTGTCTTCAGACTGGTTTAATGGATTTGGAGCTAGTCCCAGTTAAACGTCTAAATTAGGCCTAATTCAACGTGTCCATGAGCGTTATTTAGCCTCCTTCGACATGCTAGCATGGCATGGTTGGGTTTTCTGGTTTCATGTGATACCAGAACCTTCACTCTTTCTCTAAAAACTGAGCCGCTACAGCCTCTAAAACACTGTAACGTCGTCCGCCAGCGCCCCCGAGGTGTGGAAGAGATTAACTAGCGTTAGCACATCTATGTTACGCTAGCTAGGCTTTAGCTTCTATCTTTATCTTATCTTCTAACCTTACACATTCATACAGACATTGTAGAGACAGGTAGAGAAGAGACAGACTCCTCTTCTCTTACTCTGTAGTAGCGTCCACAGCAGGAGGCGCCAACACTGGTGTGAAAACACATCCTGTCGTCTCCAATGTTTGTTTTCATCACCTCTCCGCCCACACACACCTGCTTTACACACAATATTAGAAACCCATGCAAAAGGTGACGTCAGGGTGCTGCAGTAGTTCTTCTATCCGTAGGAACTAGATCAGTGATGGCTATGAACGGGGCTCATTCTACATTTATAGAGATGACACACAGCTGCAGGTGTATTTCCATAAAGTCTTATATATCTGTCGTAACCTACCACTGAACACTAAACGCTATACGGTCATTTTTACGAGTCTGACGAGAAGAAGCTGCTGACAGAAGCCAGAGAGGAGTACCTGACAGAGGAAGAGAGGGAAGCGTAAACACGGGGTAGGAAATGTATTTTCCGGCTGACAGCAAAGCTGAAGATGAAGCTTTGATCGTCTTCCTGAAGGTAACGGAAGGTGTCAGTTATTACCTGTTGAACCTGAAGCTGTTCCCAGCGGAGCTCAGAGACCGTGTGACAGGAAGGTCTGTTAGTATCAACATGTTAACTCAGCACAGGACGGGAACTGAATGAAATGTGGCTGCTTAAACCCTGCAGAAAAAGACTCATGTTCATTCATTCAGTGTTCATTTACTGGCACGAGTTGGACCGGCGAGCTGTATTCACATACAGTGTCATTACACTGACTGTATCTATCAGCCACTCGGCTGCCACTGCCGCTGCCGTTACCGTTGCTATGTATAACAGGCTGTTGCTATGGACACAGTTCTAATGTCTGACTCTGGCGGACCGTTTTTGTGTCAAAATATTGATTTCTTCAGTAAGCAGCCGTGTAATAAGCGGGATAATGTACAGCTAGTGGGTCATTGTTGTGAAATAAACCGCTGATCACAGTCTGACAGGCTCTTTGTCTGCTTCTCTGTTCTCTGACGTGTTTTATCTTCAGTCAGACATGAAGGAAACTCAGTTTTCCATGCATTGTGCGTTTACTTTTCTATCATGTGTCGCCCTCAGTCGAACAACACGCTGCTCAATAGAACGTTGTCTGAGTTATTGAAGCTTTTTTTCCTCTTGTCTGTCGCTTCTTTTGTCAGCGTGTGCAAAACTGAGGAGGCGAAGGACGGCGCTGAGAGCAAAGCTGACGGAGGGGAGGACAGAGACGAGAGCAGCAAGGTGAAGAGTCTTTTATTCACTTCATGGACACATTATTGACCTCGCCGTAGTCCGTGGAGATGAAAACTATGTTTTTCTGTGATGACATTTTATTTTTAACTTGTGAATATAAAATGAATTCTAAACATGACTTCTACTAAATGTTTAGTAGTTGAAGAAGATCACCGTTTTAATTATGGAATAAAACAAACAAACATTTTCATCTGTTTAAAGTTGAGGTAAAAAATGAGTTTCTGTTTAAGTTTCCTCATTTTGAGACCATTAATTATATAATATCAATATTATATCATGGTTTTTTTGTGCGTGTGTGTGTGTGGAGGAAACGGTAAGACTAAATATAATTTTTTGTCTCGATGACATGATGATTATTATTGTATTATTGTATGTACTGCTCTAATCATCTGTTTACTTGATGTGTGTTTTTGCACAAATTTTCCATACATTGATATATTTATATATCGATTGACAGGGCGAGGAAACCTGCTCCAGCACGGATACCTCAGACAAACCTGACAGTACCGGTCCAGGTGAGGCACATTGCACACTCCGCTGTTATATACATTAAAGGGACTATTTGTAACTTTTTAAGCGTATAAATGTAGCGGGTCGCCACACATGCGCGTTCGCATATGCGCGCTCGCGTGTGGCTGGAGCCTCGTCTCCGCTGCCTGCTCTCCTTCACTCAGAATGCGCGCGCGTCCTCGCTGTCTCGCTCCACCTCTAGACGTGAACGCGCGCTCACTCCACACTGCAGAAGAGTTAGTTTAGCTCTGAGAATATCTAGTGAATGTACAGGGGACGTTTGTGCAGAAATAAATGCTGCAGTTCCTCCAGACCAACAGAGGTTTTCCGTGTCTTGTGAAGTGACGGAGCTGTACAGAGAGTTACGTTACCCTCTCGTTACCGACCGGGTGCCGGTGTCTCCCTGCATTGATTCATGGAGAGACCTTCGTCTGGTCAGCTAACATTACTGCCAAGCAGCTGAAATATAGAGTGATATTGTGCTTTTAGCTGACGTGTGTCGCCTCACTATGTTGAGCGATGCTCGTTCAGGTATATTTAGAGCGAGCAAGCGCGAGCCCGACGCTGACTTTCGTTGATTTCACGGCCACAGGTGTCGCTGTTAAGAAGCATTTCTGAAAGTTACAAATAGTCCCTTTAATGTAAAAAACAAAATGTCTGACAAATGTCAGAGAAAAATCTGAATAATGCCTGAAAAATGTCCAAAAATGTCCAAAAAACAGTTTAGAAAAAATGTCTGACAAATGCACAAAAAAAAGTTTAAAAAATGTCAAACTGTCCGAAAAAGTTTTTAAAAAGTCTGAAAAATGTCCGACAAATGTATGAAAAATGTCCAACAACTGTCCTAAAAGAAAATGTCACACACATGTCCCAAGAAAAGTAAAAGGAAATGTCCAAAAAGTAATTTTAAAAGGTCTAAAAAAAAAAATGTCGATCAAATGTCCGAAAAAAAGTTTTAAAATTTGTTTTCAAAAAATGTCAGAGAGAAATCACAAAAATGTCCGAAAAATGTCTGACAAATGTAAAAAAAAATGCAAAAAAAGTTCAGAAAATGTCAGAGAAAAGTCAGAAAAATTTCTGAAAAAATTAAAATTTATTTTTTAAAAAGTCAGAAAAGAGTCCGACAAATGTCCGACAAATCTCAAATTTATGAGAAATGTCAGAATTTTTTTTTTTTTAAAAAGGAAGTCCGAAAACTTTCCTAATATTTTTTTTTTAATGCCGAAAAAAATGTCAGAAAAATAGTCTTAAATAATGCCCGAAAAAAGTATTAAAAAGTCTTAAAAATGTCTAAAACAAAAAGTCTGAAAAATGTTTAAAAAAATGTCCTAAAATAATGTCCAAAAAACTAGGGATGACAATATGTCAATATAAGACAATATAATCTGATTTCTCTCCACTGGGTTCCACCTCCACCTGATGAAATGAGCTCTGATAGGTTTCTGAAATTTAAGTATCCGCTCAAATTCAAGCAGGATTAAATTAAAGAGTCCTTTCTTTAATAACTGTGTGGATTCTATGTTTATGTAAAAAAAAGTTAACCCTCTCACAAAGAGAAACTTCATCTGAAACAGGTTTCACTTTCTGTTGGCAGGATGAGTATCGAATACCGTAAAGAATCACAAGTTGGTATTCAGCGCCTGGTCAAATTCTTAGTGCTGTTTACTTATTTTTTTTTATGAATTATTTCCTTATTTAAATGATTAATTTGCTAAATTTCGTAGCAAAACTTCTTCATCCAGCTGCTCTGTGTTAAGACCGAGGTCTGGCTTATTGTGTTAAATATAAAGAAAGAGTTTGTAGGAAACATCTCTATGTTTCTTAAAGTTCAAGTTCTTAAAGTTGTTTTGGTATTTAATTGGCATATAAAGATGTTTCCCAGCTCTTCATACAGATGTTGTATCAACAGCAGCATCACTAACTTCCCCCAGCAGGATGTAATAATAATAATAATAATAATAATGGGATTGAATAATGACTAATGATGTTTAATAAAGTGGATCAACGGTGTTTCTTCCCTCCACAGACTCCCAGATGTCGGGTGAGTTGTGCGTCCAGGATGGGACGTTGGTCACCACGACAACAATAGGATCAGGGTGCGGAGTGGCGTCTCTCCACGTCGTCCAAGCCCGGCCCCTATGGCCCACCGGCCCCGCCTTGACGGCCCGTTTGCGACGCCTGATCACCGCCTACCAGCGCTTCACGCTGCGCCGCGAGCCGCTGCTCAGGCACGACTTCCTGCTTCACGACGGGCTCGTCGGCATGGGGATGGGAGGAGCCGGAGCCGCTCACAATCATCCCGGCGGCGGGCCGCTGGCGTGGCAGCTGGGCGAAGAGCTGAGGAGGTGCTCTGTGGTCGCCACAGAACCCGACCCGCTGTTCCTGGAGTGGCAGCGAAGGTAAACAGATAAATCTGCGTACTGTCAGTATCAGCTGGTTTTAAGAGCAGTATGGGATCAGTCTAATGAAAGTGTCGAACTAGCTGCTGAATTAAAACAGTTAAACATATAGAGGCCTCAACATAGTATGTTGGTGCGTCCTGAAGTTTGAATTCATGGAGGTCCTACGGAAGCCCTGAAAGGCAAGAGAGACATGTTTTTTCTGGTGATGAAGTCTGATCTAAATTATTTTCTCTCTTGTGTTTATCAAGTTACTTTTTTTTTTTTTTGCCTCTTAGTGAAAACAGGTTGAAGATTTTTATAGGCTGATTTATTTACGTGTTTGTTGTTGTAATACTGACTTTGACCACCAGAGGGCACCACTACCTCATGCTCTAAATAGAACTAAGCATTCAGGTATTCTTCCAGGTGAGTTTTAATTTCTCCATGCACTCTAAACACAAGGTACAACAGGTATAGACCGTTTCAACGGCATTGTGTTGCTAGGCAACAGCTTGGGTCCATGGTTGCGTCCTGTCATTCACATACATACCGTAACAGGAAATAAACTGGGACACATCTGGAATGTTTATGTTTACAACTGTCAGACAATGTAAGGTGGTCGCGCACATCCAAAACCACAGTAGGTCGGTGCCGGACCGGTTAGAAGACCGCAATAAAAAAGATAGAAGAAGGTCGGCACACTGAAGGCACACGTGCATGCGCTGAGGTAGGAAAAGCCAACACTAGGATCAGCAGTGATTCATGGAGAGACCTTCGTCTGGTCAGCTAACATTACTGCCAAGCAGCTGAAATATAGAGTGATATTGTGCTTTTAGCTGACGTGTGTCGCCTCACTGTTTTGAGCGATGCTCGTTCATGTCTATGTAGAGCGAGCACAAGCACGAGCAACAGGACGCTGACTTTCGTTGACTTAATGGCCACAGGTGTCGCTGTTAATGAGACATTTCTGATTCTTACAAACAGTCCCTTTAATAGAGACCAGGGGTCTCATTTATAACCGTTGCGTACGCACAAAACGGGGCCTGAAATGTGCGTACGCCACTTCCCACGCAACAGTTGTGATCTATAAAAACAAACTTGACGGGAGAATGTGCTCACCGGTACAGAAACTTTGACCCATGCGTACGCACATTATGGAGGCACGGAGGCAGGGGAAACTGGAGACGCAGATGAATTGAAGCCAGACTGTAGACATTAAATGTCATTATACCTATACTGATGTCTCATTTAACTTCACTTCATACTTACAGTGCCTTCAGAAAGTATTCAGACCCCTTCACTTCTTTCACATTTTGTTATGTTGCAGCCTTATGCTAAAATCGATAAAATTATTTTTTTCCCTCATCAATCTACACGCAATACACCATAATGACAAAGTTGAAACAGAATTTTAGAAATTTTTGGAAATTTATTAAAAAGGAAAAACTGAAATATCACATTGACAAAAGTATTCAGACCCTTTACTCATTATTGAGTTGAAGCACCTTTGGTAGCGATTAGAGCATTGAGTCTTCTTGGGTATGACGTGACAAGCTTTGCACACCTGGATTTGGGGAGTTTCTGCCATTTATCTCTGCAGATCCTCTCAAGCTCTGTCAGGTTGGATGGGGACCGTCGGTGGACAGACATTTTCAGGTCTCTCCAGAGATGTTCGATTGGGTTCAAGTCAGGGCTCTGGCTGGGGCACTCAAGGACATTCACAGAGTTGTCCCTAAGCCACTCCTGCGTTGTCTTTGGCTGTGTGCTTAGGGTCATTGTCCTGTTGGAAGGAGAACCTTCGGCCCAGTCTGAGGTCCTGAGCGCTCTGGACCAGGTTTTCATTAAGAATATCTCTGTACTTTGCTCCGTTCAGCTTTCCCTCAACCCTGACCAGTCACCCAGTCCCTGCGGCTGAAAAACACCCCCAAAGCATGATGCTGCCACCACCATGCTTCACCGTTGGGATGGTATTGGGCAGGTAATGAGCAGTTCCTGGTTTCCTCCAGACATAACGCTTAGAATTGAGGCCAAACAGTTTAATCTTGGTTTCATCAGACCAGACAATCTTGTTTTTCACAGTCTAAGTGTCCTTTAGGTGCTTTTTTGCAAACTCCAAGCGGGCTTTCATGTCCATCTGGCCACTCTGCCATAAAGCCCAGATGGGTGAAGTGTTGCAGTGATGGTTGTCCTACTGGAAGTTTCTCCCATCTCGACACAGGATCTCTGGAGCTCAGTCAGAGTGACCATCGGGTTCTTGGTCACCTCCCTGACTAAGGCCCTTCTCCCCCGATTGTTCAGTTTGGCCGGGCGGCCAGCTCTAGGGAGAGTCCTGGTTGTTCCAAACTTCTTCCATTTAAGAATTATGGAGGCCACTGTGCTCATTGGGACCTTCAATGCAGCAGAATTGTTTTTGTAGCCTTCTTCACATCTGTGCCTCGACACAATTCTGTCTCTGAGCTCTTCAGGCAGTTCCTTCGACCTCATGGATTGGTTTTTGCTCTGATATGCGTTGTCAGCTGTGAGACCTTATATAGACAGGAGTGTGCCTTTCCAAATCATGTCCAATCAATTGAATTTACCACCGGTGGACTCCAGTCAAGGTGGAGAAACATCTCAAAGATGATTGAGGGAAATGGGAGGCACCTGAGCTAAATTTCAAGTGTCATAGTAAAGGGTCTGAATACTTAAGTCAATGTGATATTTCAGTTTTTCCTTTTTAACAAATTTGCAAAAATTTCTAAAATTCTGTTTCCGCTTTGTCATTATGGTGTATTGAGTGTAGATTGATGAGGGAAAAAAATAATTTTATCGATTTTAGCATAAGGCTGCAACATAACAAAATGTGAAAAAAGTGAAGGGGTCTCAATACTTTCTGAAGGCACTGTATATCCACTTTATCATAAACATTTAAAACAGCAGTGTTCTTTGTGCTAGTGAGCCATAACTATTCCATAAGCACCTTACAAATGTAAAAGATCAACTCAAATCTCAACGCAAATTCCACTCAATATCTCATCAGCGCTGTCTCCATCACGTTCCCTCCACCTCCAGAGCTCAGAGGAGAGGACCGGACTACCGACAGTCGCAGTCAGCTGTGGAGCAGCTGTTGAAATCATCATCGGTTGTAGAAATCCCAGATTATATCAAATAGCATTAAAGAATGGCAAAACAGAGCGCCAATAGTTTTAATAATATCTTCTAATAGTGTGCAGATATCACCAAGTAGCCTACCATATTAGTTTTCATAAAGTTGTTGTGTAAAATCGCTGCAGTGATGACATGACTTATTAATTTATGTATGGTTTATTAGATAGGGACAGATACAGTATACATAGACAAAATGAAAACAGCCATCCGATGCAACTATCAGACTGTCTCCAGTGCGCCACCGCGCTGCGCCACTCTGCTTCCTACAGTCACCTCCACCCGGCACATCTTCACCAGTCACCTCCACCCGGCACATCTTCACCAGTCACCTCCAACGGGCACATTTTCACCAGTCACCTCCAACGGGCACATTTTCACCAGTATGGATTGTGTAAATTAACAAAGTGTGTAAATGAAGCCAGTGACAGCTCTCACACAATCGTTACACTCCATATCGTCATTATCATTAACAGTCCTAATCATAATGCAGGACAAGTTCACCATAAAACTTAAATAAATAAATAAATAGTGTACACCTGTCAAACTTCCTTTTTCTAATGATATCCAGGTGGGGGATATTACTGATTGTCTTGATCATTTTAAGTGAATGGATCGGTCTGATTGCTGTAAAGATATAAACACAGCGGTGAGACTCGGAACATGCTGCATGGTGCTGGTGGATATACCGGCACTGTGAGGACTACGTGACGTGAATGAGAGAATCAGGAGGGAACGAGTGTTCAGAGACCTCCTCACCTACAAACACCTCAATCTCTGTGTCAGAAAAACTCCTTTTCTCGGTCCTTCTCTCAGGAGTCGCCGTGATTCACCGTAAAGATCCACTGATCAACAGGCTCATTCACATGCAGAAACATTCATGAGGTGTTTTGCATCGACCATTTATGGTTGAATGTGGGCGTGTAGTGGGCGGAATATGAGGCGGATCCACGTGCACACATTTCGAGGTGGACTGTGATTTATAAAGGGAACATTGCGTGCAGGTGTGCGTACGCACAGTTTTATAAGTCTGATTTTTTTTTGGCGCACGCCATTTTCAGCTTTTGTGCGCACGTACATTTTTAGTATGGATCCTACGCACTGTTTTATAAATGAGACCCCAGCTCTGTTTTTCATATTTAAATAGACTTTGAAGGACAGACTTCAAAACAGTTTATGTTTCATCAAAACAGATAAACCACTTTATATTCAGTTCATGAAAATATTACACAGAACTTTAATAAAAAATGCCCTTCAGACAAATTCCCATCATGCAACACAAACAGATGTAAATATGTAAATAGTTGGTTTGAAGCTGGTTTATTGGAAGAAGCCTCGAGGCTGCAAATACTCTTTAAATTTAACAGTATTCAAAACGACCTCCTGCAGGCATCTTGTTTAATATATAATAAATAATATATAATGAATGAATATGCATGGCAGGTTGCCTTTTGTTAGTGTCATTCATTGTGATGAACTGGGATGTCCTCTAAATCTTTGATATTATTATCTACATCCTTCATGTATAAGACGTCTTTGTCCTCCTCCGTCATGTTTAAGGTGGACGCGTCGAGAACAAGCCGATTTCTACCGCACCGTGTCATCGTTCGGAGTGGTATACGACCCGGACAGGAAGTCCTTCGACTGGTCCCAGTTCAGAGCGCTGGCCCGACTGGAGAGGAAGACGGACGAGAGCCTGGAGAGATACTTCAACTCCTTCGTCAACATGTGTCGGACGGCCTGCAAGCTGCCTCCCCGGAAGGAAGAAGGTATCCTGGGTGTCCATACTGTCCAACCGTGAGACCTTAAAATAAGGGAGGGTTTCTAAACTGTAGAGGGGGGGTCTGGTGGTCCTCCTCCAGAAACATTAGAGGTTCAGAGACTTTGTTTCCTGCATTCTGGTGACTTTAAAAGAGTAAAAATAAAAAAATAATAAGTTTAAACTTTTGATTTTACCTTTAACTCCCAGGACAGAAACCTGAACTAGAATGGCACTCGGAGAGCGCAGACCTCCGCCAACACGTGACTTTAGAAACAGATCACAGCTCCCAGCTGGCGGTACCGTGAGGTGGTCGGCTTGTTATTAACACGATGTGTTTCCGTGTAACGTATCGGCAGATGCCTCTCTCATTCAGCAGCCTTGTTATGTCTGTATAACGTTACACTACGTTGTCTCTCATCCCGTCAGCTACCGCTTTGTTCTTTCTCACCGTGGACGGACAGCAGCTCCCGCACACACATCCACACACGTATATCTCTGCTCTCAGAAGGAAGCGGGGTCACGCGTTATCAATGGGTCATCAGTTACACTGCGCGTGTGTTATACCCTGTGGTCTTAATGCTCAGGCTGATCGGAATCCTTAAAAATATTCCTATCGCCACCAAAATCGAATGGATTGTTCATAGTGCCACCCCCCACCCCTCCAAAAGATTTGCTTTCAAATCCATCGCGAACTTTCGGAGTAATCCTACTAATAGACAAACCAACAAACCAACGCCGGTGAAAACATAACCTCCTTCCTAGACCTTCGGCCTTGGCAGAGGTAATAATTCTCTCCTCTGGTGTGAACTTGGTGTGTGAATCTCTGGTATAAACTAATATTCATCAGTTTTTATTTATTTCTGCTCCTGCTTGAGTATTTCTTTCTCTTAGTTCTCTCCATTTCTCTCTCCTTCTCTCACTGAAGCTCCTTTAAGACACAACATGACAACGCCACCACTGACCGCTGAAACGTTGTTTCTAACGGGTAGCGGCGCGCCACGACAGCTTTTCACTGTACTCTGCGGCGAGTGAAGCTTAAACATGAGCTCAAACTGCGCTGTGTCGCGAGCATAGACTGCTCTCTTCCGCCGGGAAACGACAGTTGGTGTAGCTCTTATTGTCGTCCGGGTGGAAACAGTAGGGGTTATACACACTGTTCAGTCCCAGAAACAGGCTGAGATAACGAAAAGGAAAAAAAGTGTGAACATTTCTCATAAATCGGGTGAAAAACTGTAGAATTGTGACCCCGGGAGGAAACTGGGAGGGTTGGCAAGTATGCCCCCTCTCGTTTTTCTCCTGATTTATGGCAAATTTTCACACTTTGTTTTTCCTTTCGTTATATCAACCTGTTTCTGGCTCTATACAGCATCTATAAGCTCTACTGTTTCCACACCAAATAGACCAAATGTCTTTTCCCGGCGGAAGAGAGCTGCTCGCGACACAGCAGCGCGGTTTGAGCTGTGCTCGCCAGCCACACATCACAGCATCACAGCAAAGCCGTCATGGCGCGGCGCTAGTCGTTAGAAATAACGTGTTTAAGAGGTCAGTGGTGGTGTTGTCACGTTGTGTCTGAAAGGAGCTTCAGTGAGAGAAGGAGAGAGAGAAATACTCAAGAAGGAGCAGAAATGAATGAATGAAAACTGATATTAGTTTCTACTAATAGTTTATTAGTTCTCACCAGAGAGGCGAATTATTCCGTTTTCTTTAGAATGCAGATGAAATGTAAATATGTGTACATTATCAAAACTAAATGCAAATATAAAATTAACTATCAAAGAAATCATATAAACTCAAGTATTAGGGACATCAGATTACTGCATACCATTTCATTTTTTTAATTAATACATTTTTAGATTTAAACATTTTTAATTAATAAAAAAATAATGTTAAGTTCCATGTTCTGTCATCTGTTATTCTATTACTTTTCCTGATGTTTTAGATCATTGCCGTTGTAACGTTTCAGTATCGGTATCCAGATATTTAGGCAGCGTATTGTATCGAAGCCAGAGTTTTGGTATGAAGACAACACTAGTTGACTGTGTCTGTTCCAGGGTTGGTGGATCCCGCCGTGCTGGTGGAGCCTCTGACAGAAGAGCGAGCAGCCAGGACTTTATACCGCATCGAGCTACTCCGGAAGATCAGAGAGCAGGTGGGCTCTTCATCCTTCATACTAGTTTTCACTGTCGCAACGATAATTCATTTTGACATTAGTTTTCTGCAGTGAAAGGTAATCTACGCCCCCTTTAGGGGGGAACCAATCCTGTGTCCCTCATAGACGGTAACAGAGGAAACAGAAGAAGTTGAAACATGTCTCCAAACTTCTACTTTAAACAAACTGCTAACAGTAATAACGCTATGCTGAAGAGTTGCTGTGTAGTTGGTTGAACCAACAATAAATCCAGAAACACTGATTTCTGATCTGTTCCCCTGCCATGTCCTAAAAACGATCTAATAGAGGAGCTTTATGGCTCCAAGCTATAGACCAAACCAGCATGGCTTTATGGCTCCAGGCTATAGACCAGACCAGCATGGCTTTATGGCTCCAGGCTATAGACCAAACCAGCATGGCTTTATGGCTCCAGGCTATAGACCAGACCAGCATGGCTTTATGGCTCCAGGCTATAGACCAGACCAGCATGGGGTCATCTCCGAGGCTGCGCTCCGTTTTGGGGGAAAGGAAAGAAACTCAACTTGACTTTTAGTGAAGTACCCGTATGTGCCAGTCCCACCCTTTGAGATAGTATAGAATAAATGACTGTTTCGTCCCCTCTCCTGGACTAACTAACCTGAGTCCTGCTGTCGTCCCCTCTCCTGGACTAACTAACCTGAGTCCTGCTGTCGTCCCCTCTGCTGGACTAACTAACCTGAGTCCTGCTGTCGTCCCCTCTCCTGGACTAACTAACCTGAGATCTGCTGTCGTCCCCTCTGCTGGACTAACTAACCTGAGTCCTGCTGTCGTCCCCTCTCCTGGACTAACTAACCTGAGTCCTGC
>CAKAKR010058667.1:0-14173 GCA_916700685.1 Adelosebastes latens
TCTCTCTCTCTCTCTCTCTCTCTCTCTCTCTCTCTCTCTCTCCACTCCCCCCTCCTGCCTCCTCCCTCCCCTCCTCTCTCTTTGAATGGACCATTTGACGCACATTCTGCCATTTTGTGGCGCAGTCCACCGTGTCATTGCTGCAAGAGAATTAGAGAGTGATGCAGGTAGAAACAGAAACGTTTACTGGGTTTAACTGAGGCCACAGTGTGTGAGAAAATCTGTCTTTTTCTCTCCGTTTCATTTCTCCGTAAACACCCGCCCAGTCAAAAAAAGTGACAGCGAGCCTGGGTAGTATCATGATATCAGCCAGTTCCTACGCCTCAGGACCAGACATAACACAAACATAACCCCGATGACAGATACTGTCAGCTGTCTGGCTGTCTGTCCATCCAGCTATTGATTATCCTTCAGCAGGAGGTCATAATGACCCATGATCATCTGGCTGAAAAACATATTCCCAACATCTGACCTGTCACTAGAGGTTAATCAAATAAACCACGCAGGCCCTACGGAGCATGACTTTGCAATTATCCGTAACTTGCACCTCCCATGCTGCCTTTTATTGCATCATTAATACGTGGGAAGCCGCGGTGACAGCTGAGGGTGATGGCAGCTCTAAAAAACACTGCTTGGTGTGTTTTAGTTGCGTTAACTTGCAGCGGCAACATGCAAAATCTGATCTTTTAAAAGAACACGGCTTTAACAGAGGAAGAAATAATGCCAACAAATGACAAGTTTACTGTCTATCTTAACTCCAATCTCGACAGTGACTTTCATGCCAAGATATTTATTTATTTATTTATAAGGAGACGGACAAAATCACCTCATCATCTGCTGTGATGGATGGGGATGCTGTTGGGAATAAGAGATGTTAATATCAGAGAAAGGAGGATGGAGGGATGCCGTCATGCTCTTTATGTCTGTTCCCTTCAGTGCCGCCTCCTCAAGTTTGTTTTGATGGAATTAAGGACGCTAAGAAGAACATGTCATAACTCTAACAAAGGCAGCATTTTGTGTGTTTTTTCAGAAGGGCGTGAGAAATTTAGACTGTAACAAACTGATGGAAACTTGAGAGGAAGTTGTAAATTTCCCCCAAAAAATGTGGATGCTGGTAAAAGTTTTTTTTTTTTTGTCCCCATTTCTTAATATTTTGTGCAATAAATACATTCTTCACCATATCCAATGTATAGTAGGAACATATTGCACAGATTTTACATCAATTCATCTCAGTTCAGTCCAACTTTATTATCATATACGGACAACAAAACATAGTCTTGTCATTCTAAGGTCGTCTAAAAGTTATCATTTGAAATGTGCACTGTTTATGTCCACAATTATTTAGATCCAAAAAATGGCCGCTTAGCACAAGTCTACATTTAGATTCTCACTGTTTAATTAGCATGTTGCTTACCGGCTTTGCAGAATCTGAAGACTCCAGAAATCATCAGTTAATTGGTAACTGTGGCTCTTAAACTTTAAGGATTGTTCTTAATTTCACCTTTAGCCAGCAAATACTTAATACTAATAATACTTAATTGTAACTTATTAAGTTATTAACTTAACTTATTGCTGTGTGTCACAATCAGAGTATCTATTGGCCCAAAGCTAACGTGGATGGGATTAATGGACACAATATTCTTTGTGTTATTGCTGCAAATGGTCCCGAGTCTGATGAGGACCAGCAGAGGAAGATTCTTTGTTTAAAATTTTTCTTATTTTTTTAATAGCTTTTAAGGTCATTTTAAAGGATTTTTTTAATGCATTTTAAAATATTCACGGTTTTTAGTTTATCATTTAAGATTTTAAGGATTTTTATTTAGGATTCTTTTGTTTAAAAGTTTTAGGGGAAATGTTTTTTTTTCACGTTTTTTTTAGGATGTTAAAGGCTTTTTATGGCTTTTTTTAGAGACTTTTTCAAAATGTTAAAGGGTCTAAATGTAATGGATTATTATTTGCCATGGGAGCTTTAGGTTTTCCTTAAAGATTTTTACTTTTTTTGGGGGGGGGGGGATTTTAGAGATTCATGGGGTCTGGCTTTTTCAGGAATTTGTAAAGGCATTTTAAATAGATTTCTAAGGTGATTTTTTTTAAAGTTATCACTTGAAATGTGCACTGTTTATATCTACAATTATTGAGATCCAAAAATGGCCGCTTAGCACAAGTCTACATTTAGATTCTCACAGTTTAGTTAGCATGTTGCTAACCGGTTTCACAGAATCTGGAGAATCTGAAGACAATTAATCAATTAATTGGTAACTGTGGCTCTCAAACTTTAAGAATGAAAGCAAATACTGCTTCAACTTCAGCTGAAACGTTGCTGATTTAACTACTGAGAATAATTCAAGTTGAGTAACCTCCCTGTTAAATCTTCTCCTATGAGCAATAATATCTCAAACATCTTTGTAACGAAGGCTGGCTGTCCGCTGTGGCTGCAACGAGTAAAATAGAAAACAATCTTACCGACTATACTTTGAAAATCCGATCCTGGTGTTTTGGGTGAAAAAGTCGGCTCTCGCAGCAGGCCTGAGCCAGAATGGGAGACCAGCAGCAGTCAGACTGTAACCCTGGGAATGTGTGCCATCTTGCATGATAAATATCAGTGATGTGCTCCAGGCTTCAGACTGTTACTCACAGGAAGTCACTGTTTGAGTGGGTTTACACAGATGGAGACCATTCTTAGTCAACATTCACATAAAAATCAGTCTGGGCCCTTTTTAGTTTCTGTTTTTTTCTCGTTCTCCTTTTCATTGTGTGTAGACCGTGGCGGAGACTTTGCTGTTTTACTGGGTGGGAGACGACACCTTTATTTGTTTGAGAGCTTTAACTTCGTATTTCACAAGGATCTGCAACCTCACACAGACATGAGTGAGCTCAGCCTCGTCATTCATGTCAAGGCAAAAGATTTTTTATCCCATCTGGGAGGTACAGTTCTTTAAGACTAATATCTTGTAGACAGACAACTGGTTTCAATTTCTCCAGTTTTGTGCTCCCAACTCTACAGAAGCCCTGAGAGGCAAGTGAGAAAAAAAAAATTCAGGTGATCCATTTTTTTTTTTAAAGTCTGATCTAAATTATTTTCTCTCCTGTGTTTATGACTTAGGAACAGGTGAAAAAAAAGTTCCTTAAAATTCATCTGTGAAACAGGTGAAAAACAAAAGTTTTACCAAAATAATTTTTCTACTTTTTTTATTTTTATTTTTTTGTCAGGATCAAGTGTTTGTTGTTGTAATACTCATTTTGTCCACAAAACGCTGAAGTGCACCACAACCCCATGTTCTAAATAGGACTAAAAACATTCACTTTTTTCTCCAGAGGCCTGTACTACGAAGCAGGATATGGCGTTAGTGAGTTAACTTCAGTCCTGCGAAGGTGAATCACTTCTTACCAGGGTAGATCACTATGGCAACTGATGCTGAACATCTAACCTGCTCCGGAGCAGGTTATGTTCCAGATAAGAGATCAACTCGTATAAAAGCACCGCCTACTGACCAATCAGAGCTCAGTGTGCAGACCGTATGATAATATTACACACATATGAAGAAGTTTAAGTCATAATCCAGGCTAAAAACAACACAGTTTAAACTGACAAATACAGGAAGGACAGCTGGATTTATGCTGTGGGTGTTTACTGCTTTGATTTATATTTTTATATTTAGTCCGTTTCACACCGCCGGAGACGGGGACGCAGCTGAAAAAAAGGCTGAAATACTCATACACGCCACATTTGAAGTGTAATTCATTCATCCATTACATGTCGTAAAGCTATTTATATTTAGACAACTCTATCAGACTTTTGAGTGTTCCGTTAACTAATAAGTCTGTTAATTTACGCATTCACACATCGGGAGTTTTTTCTTTCGCCAGCTGTTCTTCCTGCATTTGGTAGCTTCAACTGTGTCACTTTTAGTCTGGATTACGTGTTTATCTTCTTCGTATTTGTCTATTATAGTTCGCTCTTCCTTTGTAAAATGTGCCGCTCTGCCTGTCTGTCTGTAGACTTGTCCATGTCTGTGATTAGTCAGATGCTGCAGACACCGGCCCGTTCATGTGAACGAACTCGTAGCCAGCCTGAGAAACTCTGGGTTGATTTACCGAGTTGATAACCACCGTCGTAGGACCGCTTAGTGTGATCGTGGTTGTTAGGGTTAGTTAAGCCAGATAACGAGAAGATACCATGGGTATGTTGAACTCGCTTCGTAGTACAGGCCTCCTCATGTGAGTTTTAATTTACATAATTTACTAACACACAATATATGTACCTTGTGTTTAGAGTACATGGAGAAATTAAAACTATTTAGAACTTAGGGTAGTGGTGCACTTTAGCCTCTTGTAGCTGAAATGAGTTTTACAACAGCAAACAATTTATTATCCTGACCAGAAACTAAAAAAAAATTCACCTACCAAAACTTTTCTTTTCACCAAAAACTTTTTTTTCACTTGTTTTCAGAGATGAAAAACATTCAGAAAGATCTTCGAAAAATTATCCTGGCAAAACTTTTTCTCCTATAAAGACTTCGCAAATGGATCACCAGGATGTTTTCTTTTTCTCACTTGTGCTCTGTGCTTTAGGATGAGTTTCCTAATCATTATTCTGTCCGCTGTCTGTCTCCTACTGAGAGCCACGCTGGACCAGGAGGCTCAAACATCTTCACATATGTTGCTTTAACGTGTCAAAGAGGCCTGCGGGGCTCCTCTTACTGCTTCAATGTGTGTTTGTGTCACTGGTGGAAGAAGTATTCAGATATTAGGCCATTTTATATGCAGCAGGGCATTTTAATCTATCTCTAACAATGCACCATTATGTTATGAGTTAATATTAGGGTTCTATTTAAAATGTTTATCTGCTAAATAACTGGTAACTGAGTGTTATGTAAGTAAGAAATACAAGTTACCCCTGAAATGTAGTCAAGTAGAAAGTTACAGAAAATGGAAATATTATATAACAATAGGATTTTTAGGTTTTTTTTGGGGATTTTAGCGATTTTTAAAGTTTTCTTAAAAAACAGATTTTTAAGATTTTCAGGATATTCAAATTTTTTAATGTAATTTTAAATGGTCTTTTGTTTCAAATGTAAAATCTTTAAAGTTACTACACGGAAACTTTCATTTTGTGTTGATTTTGGCGGTCCCTGTGGACAAAAGCGGTAGCATCTCCGAGTACCAGAGTCCCTTTAGAAAACCTCTCATTTTACTGCAGCGGGGTCTGACAGTCTGCCTCGCGCAGTCCTGGTTCTGATTCTCCCGTGCCTCCCTTCCCTCCAGCGGGCTCAGCAATACGGCCTGGGCCTTCAGCAGTGTGGTGTCGGTGTTGGCTCCCAGCGGGGACTCCTGGCCGACTGCAGGCCGAGCTGAAGCAGTTTCTGATGAACCTGCATGATTTTGGCTGATTTTGCGCAGAATCGGGTCCGGTGGCACCGATGACAAGCATTAACAATAACTATATCGAAAAAGCCAATCTTCTCACGGATGGTCTCGTTTACTGATGTAGGTCATAGAAGCATCAGGATTAAATTGAGACTGTTTCATAACCAGTTAAAAGTTCCTCACAGTAACTTTAACTTGTTGGCTTCTTTTGTGTCCGGAATCAGTTTGATCATGTAAATCAACAAGCAACGTTTCACTTCACTTACATGTTTCTCATCAGTGGATTTCCTGAAAAGATAATTGTCTCCCTGATATTCTGTACAGTTTACATGAGTTGCATTTAGGGCTGTCAATCGATTTAAATATTTAATTGCGATTAATCGCAAATTAATCGCACATTTTTTATCTGTTCAAAATGTACCTTAAAGGGAGATTTGTCAAGTATGCAATACTCTTATCAAAATGGGAGTGGACAAATATGCTTGCTTTATGCAAATATATGTGTATATTTATCATTGTAAATCAATTAACAACACAAAACAATGACAAATATTGTCCAGAAACCCTCACAGGTACTGCATTTAGCATAAAGAAATATGCTCAAATCATAACATGGCAAACTGCAGCCCAACAGGCAACAACAGCTGTCAGTGTGTCAGTGTGCTGACTTGACTATGACTTTGCCCCAAACTGCATGTGATTATCATAAAGTTGTCATGTCTGTAAAGGGGCACTCGTGGGTACCCAGAGAACTCATTTTCATTCACATATCTTGAGGTCAGAGGTCAAGGGACCCCTTTGAAAATGGCAAAGTACCTCAAAATTGTACTTAGATAGAGCACTTGAGTCACGTTACTCTCCGGCACTGATTGTTGCTGCAATAAGACACCTTCAGGTACAAAAACATGATCAATTGTTTGTTGATTTCTACCTTGAATATAAAACCCTTTCCAGGAACAGCTCTGCCTGTTTCCCAGATTAAGTGATTGTCAATTTGTCAGAGTTGATATGAAATGCTAGAGTTGAAACAAAGGGCTACCTGTGGGTAGTCTGCTTTGTTAGTCGGCTCTGAAAAGACTTCTTACTTTCACTTTGATCCGGAAACATCTATTCTTATTCGAAACATTTGTGCTGTCTAATTGTTTCTGGGATGAGAAAGAGGCATCCTGCTGCTACATTCAGGACTATCTCCTCTTTGTTTTTAGAAATCTATTGCCTGAAAAGGTTCTCTCTCTCTTTCAGCTAAAACGCCTCCAGTTAATAATCTGTCCCAGCAGGCTCTGGTGTATTTCATGTAAAGAAGCCGGCGACTACATTATATCGTAGTTTTCCTCTACCGGCCTCAGATGTTACTCGCTCAAAGGTTGTAATTAACTACTGTTTTATTGCAGCCATTGTTGTAATTGGCACGCAAGTTTGTGAGAAGGAATAATTTCCTCTTTTTTTTTTCCCTGACATTTGCAGCTTTTTTTTCGCCGTTAGGTTTGTTGTCATGTAAGCTCGTACGTCAACAAAGTCCCAAACACATCATTATGAAGCTATTATGTGTAAGAAAGCAGCAGCTAAGGAGGTGTTTTAATCTGCGTCCCTGTTTCTCCCATGCTGCTCTAAATGGTGAGATTATCTCAACACCTTCACCACAAGTTTCCTCCGACAACAACAAGTTCCCTGAAGGAAATATTCTCTTTTTTTTCTCTTTGCCCGCATGTGCTCCAACAAATATTTACACCGATGCGATATTTATCCTACGCTTTTAGAAATATATTTAATTTTCCTCCATTTCTTTCCACCTCCAGCCAATTTCCTCCTTTTTGATCCCAGTCCGCCAGTATCATCAGCTTCCTCATTTACGGCTTGAAGGCGATCCTGACACCCGGGACGTCATGTGAAACCATGAAGGACAGGAGGCAATAAGTCGGAGAATAGCAGCAATCTTCAGGAAAGTTCTCCATTCACTCTCACTCCCGTAGTTCTCTGTCCTCTTATCCAGCCTTGAAGATAAAGAAAAAAAAAATCAATAGAGAAACACAGTGTTAGATAAAAGCATAGAGGGGGGAGAGAGAGCCGAGCCAAGTCGGTGTGTAGTGAATTAAAGCGATCAGAAATTTCCCGGCCACTCAGGCCTCAGTCTACATAACCTAACAGCCCTGTCTCGGAGCTGTCTATCACTCTCCGCTCTCTGTTCAATCCCTCTTTGTTCACTTTTGATTTCTTTTTGGTCTATTCCCCTGTTTGCTTTGTGTTTTGGGATGAAGGACCTGCTCCCATTCAGCCGCAATAACTGCTGAGTGAAGGTTTTGGATATTGCGAGGGAGCCTGTCTGAGCTTCCATATCAGCTTTGACAATTGCTGGTCTCTCTGGAGGGACGTGAGGATGGACCAGAGTGATCAGTCTCTTGTTTTTAGCCGTGGATAGTCTATGGATGTCAGCGTTAGTCGGTCAGTCCACCACTTTGGCCCAGACTGAAATATCCCAACTTCTGTTGGATGGATTTCCATGAAACTGCGTACAGACATTCATGGTCCTCAGAGGATGAATCCTTGTGACCTGACTGATCCTCTGAATTTTCATTCAGAACCACAAGCAAGTAGATTTTGCTGAAGTTTGTTTTTCAGTGAACATATCTCAACAACTATTGGAGAGATTGCCATGAAATCATGTCGACATTCACGGTCACCTGAAGATGAATCCATCTGACTTTGCTAATCCTCTGATCCCTGTTTCAGACCACCTGGCATTAACATGCATCCTGGGTGATCCGATCACAAGTTAACAGCTAACTAAGTACAGGTGTGAACGCACTCAAGACACATTGAGATCCGATCTCTCAGACCACATTGAGAGGTGGTCTGGGCCACATCTATTGCAACATTCTTTTAGCGGTGTGTATGCAAATGTGTCCTGGGACACATTAAGGACCGCCTACTCTACTGACGTCCCACTGGGGTCCGTGGGTCTCACTGCGCTCCTCAGGTGAATAGACAGAACGCGAGCACTTGTCTGACTCGCGACATAGAAACCACCTCTGTGCTCTACTTCCCCGTTTAGCGGATAGAAACCTCGAGCAGAACCGGGCTCTGGATGGGCGGCCATCTGCCGTCGAATATGTAGGATATTACTACTGACTTTCATGTAATATTACGTTACAACGTCTGCTGTATTAGCCATGTGTTTACTACGTGTTTATTTGCATACAGAGTGGGGAAGTGAGATCGGATCACATTTGGTCATTCAAGACGTACAGTAAGTGTGAACAGACGTACTTAGAGCTGTCCACTTGTGATCGGATCACCCAAGACACATGTTAATGCCAGGTCTGAACAGGGCCTCTGTCTTTTTCTCTAGTGCCACCATGAGGGGGTCTTAAAGAGACAGGCGCTAAAACGGAGCTTTTCAGACACAGAGGGTGAATACAGGTATATTCAGACAGACAGTATGAGAACAATAATGTGTTTTTTGAATATTAAAGCATGTAAACATGTTCTAGTAGAGACAAAATACAAGCACGTACCTGAAAATTAACATGATAAGTCCTTATTAATTCTACTGAACAAATCTATTTGATTGAATTATATGTACTTAGGAAAAAACATGAAAGAAGACATTAATTATTGAAATAATCATACCATCAGCATGTTATTATTGCCATTGTGAGTTTGTCATCATGCTAATGTTAGTATATAGCTCAAAGTACCTAAGTATAGCCTCACAGAGCTGCTATAGCTTGACTGTCTCAGTCTTGTTTTACCTGCTTCTTGTACAAATATATGTCCACCCTCACCCGTCTGTCTCTCAGCTCTCCAGTCCTTCACCTCCTCAGGTACCAGATCACATCCGACATGTGATGAGCTGCAGCAGATACCAGGGCCGGATGTGATGCTCTGCAGGACGTATTTCAAAAGGGGTCGAGGTCATATTTCACCGTTTCAGGGCTGAGGCGCCGTCATGTATTAATTAAAATCCAAATACCCCGTATTGATTGTGTTATCAGGCTAGTGCAGCCTGGGCCCGGCGTATTGATCCGGCCTGTGATTTATGATCATTTTCAAGAAAAATCCTTTTGTGTGATTATATGAGGAAACAGAGGCTGAGCTGAGTGTAATTCTTTTAGATCTATTATGTAGCGCGGTGCTGGTGGTGGAGGGCTAGACAGACTGCCACCCTGGAGCCCTCTGCACAAGAGAAGACATTATCAACTAAAACATTGTTATGATCCAGTTGGTTTCATTGAAAAGTAAATCAAATGCAGCAGCAGGCTCAACAGACTTCGAAACTGAGGCCACAGGCTTCCAACCTTTCTAACTGTTGGATGCTTCTAATCTCTGGATTTGACTAAATTCTACAAATATACTTTAAAGGGTTATAGCTCACCCAATTCTCAGAGAGAAAAAGCATATTTTCTCACTTATCTTTGGTGGCATCAACCCATTCATATAGTTCAAATTTTACGTGCCATGGTTTTGAGGTTGGGCCACCACCTAACTACAATGGAGGTGAATGGAATTTTTCACATGGCAAGTAGGCAGTATGGTTAAAGCAGCAGTAGGCAGGATACTTTTGAAAAAAATACATAATAACCTTTCAGCATATTGTAATTCAAGTGTTCTGAGAGAAAACTAGACTTCTGCACCTCCTCATGGCTCTGTTTTCAGGCTTTAAAAAATCTATCCCCTGACGGGAGACTTTGACCAATCACAGGTCATTTCATTGAGAGAGCGTTCCTATTGGCTGTTCATTCAACGGAGGCAGCTGTCAATCACTCGCAAACTCCGATCAAACGTTCAAACTAGGCAGCACTGATCAACAATGAATCAATATTCTGTTACTGTAATGCTTATTTCTTGCATAAAATGTTTTCAATGAGAAACCGGCTAGTGGGCGGTGCTTGGTATTTCCTCAACTGATCTCAACATGGCTGCCGGGTCGCACACTTTCTCATTTTACAGCTAAACAGTACACTACAAGATGATTCTGAAAACATTTTACGAAAAAAAAAAAGGCATTACAGTAACAGAATATTGATTAATATTTGATCAGCGCTGCCTAGTTTGAACGTTTGATCGGAGTTTGCGAGTGATTGACAGCTGCTCAGAGACGGCAAGGCTCCAGCTCGCCTCTGATTGGTTGTTTTCCTCCGGTCTGTGAAATCTTGCAGATGCCATTAGGAGCACCAGAGGACACATGATTTTTTTCAGATTACCTGTCTCATGCACTACTGTTCCATTTCTACCCACTGCTGCTTTAATGCAACTGTCCCCTCTTTCATTTCCCCTTAAGTTTCTTTAGCATTTGAAAAATAATTTTATTCCACGCTGTCTGTTAATGTCATATATATTCTGTATCGGGCCAATGGAATATTTTGGATGTAGATGTCTTATGTCATCATTTTATACGCATTTCCCCTCGATTCAACGAAATTAAAATGTATTTACTTTGGGATCTCCACTAGAATTTGAAATAAGGTTCTTGGGGTTTGAGCCATGTTTGGCTGCACAACAGTGAGGTTTAAGAACATAAAACGTAGCTGAACTGACTCTTTAAATGTAAAATCTTGGCCCTAACTTCCCTTATATGCCATGCAGATATTGTCCAGTTTTACCTCTTACTCAGTAAACAGTATGAAGACACATGAGTCTCTTGTCATGTCTTCTATCCTGACATATATCTCTGCTGCGCATTTTGCTCGTATCACTGTCTGTCTCCATTAGCTTGTCATATCTCCATCTGAGGCCTCACGCTCCGTCCGTATTCAGCCGCTCTCACATTCCTCAGCTGGCAGCGGCTGACAGGACGCTGCTGTATCTGCCGCTGCGTTCAGCTGCCAGTAAATCACAGACTTTTACTGTCATCTTCATATGGACTTAAACTGCATGGTCAAAGGGAATCTTCTCAATTCTGCTGACTCAGAATTTTCACTTTTATATGGACAAAACTTCATTCTTGGTAACAATCTCTTAAGCTTGTACACACATAGAGTGGAGCTTAAAATTAACTAAATAAATGTTCTACAGTAATGCTGTAATTTTGTGTAAGTTTAGCTAAACGGTTTCAGGGGTGTTGATTGGTGTCCAGTAAGGTGGACAAAGTAACAGAAACACCTTGAAGTTCAAGGATCTGAACTGATGACAAATGAAAGGAAACACTCTTTACCTTTTATTTCAACACAGTCTCACAGTAGTTCGTGAAATAGTCATGACACGAATTTCCCCTTTTTCCCCGTGACTCTCAGCACGACTTTCAACAACGTATTTTTCGTGCGCTTTCCTACAAATTTCCAGCAACATTTTCGCTACAGTCTTTTCAAAATAAAACTACTTGGTTTATGTTTAGGAAAAGATCGACTTGATTAGGTTTAGGCAACAAAACTACTTAGTTAGGTTTAAAAATAGATTGACTTGGTTAGACTTAGTCAACAAACTACTTGGTTAGATTTAGGAATAGATCGACTTGGTTAGGTTTAGGAATAGATTGACTTGGTTAGGTTTAGGCAACAAAACTACTTAGTTAGGTTTAGGACAAGATCGCGGTTTGGGTTAAAATAACTCTCGAAGTACCGTAACTTAAGCACGGAAGTTATGTGACAAATAAACAACTTTGACTTCTGGTTTCACACGGTACACCAATGACGGTATCCTGGGCAAAAGTCCGGTGTTTTTTGACCCACCCATCCAACCCGACCTCCTCTCTATTTGGCATTTGCAGCTCTTTATACTTCCCGGTTCACAATTACGTGGATTACATACGAATTGATTTCGTGCTGACCATCACGAAAAAAAAATGTGAAATTTGTGTCTATGCACACGAATCAAGACATGACAAATAGTTTGCCAGGATAATGATCACTGACTACATCAACTTTTATTCTGAAATTTAGGCCCCATGCTTCATTAAATCAGATCCCATGGCATATACTGTACATAATACTGGGGTGTAGTTTAATAAAGAAAATAGTCAACGTTAATTTGTACAAGTTATAAAATAAAACAATTTACATTGTATAATATCAAATGTGCGTTTACATGAAAATAAGACATTTAGTTACTTGTCTGGTATAAGTGGAAGGCTACTGGTTAGTCATTTCCCCAACCAAACTAGGGTAAAATAAACAAACAAAACACCCAAATTCTTATCTGTAAAAGCCTCATGTATGATTCATGACGTCAGTATTTCTAAAATCCTGGCTATGGCCCTGCTGATATTGTTATCTAGTGCAACAACTCGGCTACTAACTGCCTCATATTTAACTGGAGAGTTGAACCGACGCGTCTCTGGCCGGCACGTGTGACACAAGTTCAACAGTTTAAGCTTCGCAGTGGTAGTATTTGTTGCATGACTGTTTATCCTGGTATGTTATTGTTTACAACTCCTGCTTGTCTTTTGTTTCTACTGTTATATTTGTTGTCATTCCATGTGTTCATTTACTTCCTGCAGCACTTTGATGAACTGAAAAGTTCCATTTAGAGTCATCTATTCTTGATTTATTGAACTTGTTTAGACACATCTCTGCTGCTCATCATAACTAAACAATATAATAATTGATACATTTGTTCCTCTAACAGATGTACGCAATGATTAAATTCAAGTGGTGCTTGAGGCCGCGGGTGGAGTCTGCGTTAGTGCATGTGGGCCAAGTTAGAATCTGGAAGAGATCATGGTCAGTAGTTGCTAGTTTGATTTTGTGTGCCGACGCTGGTTACAAAGAATCAATATCGAATCAAGGAGGGGTGAGTTCCCAGATAAGCCCCCTCTCGGCCACTCTGGCTATTCATCATAAGTCTGTAGAAACCTGATAGGTCAGAAGAAATTATATTCCGGCAGAAGTGGGGCCTCCTTATCTCCCCATAGCAGGGGAATAGGAGACATGCCGATCAATACCAGGCTGTTGTGTAGTACTTGCAATTATCAACAGCTGATTCTGTCCTCCCCCAGCTGCATCTTTTAATACCACATAATTACAAGTTTTGGGACAATGCCTGGTGGAAAGGGATTACAGCTTTGGTGAAGTATGCTCCATTCTTCTCTCGGCTTTGAAATAGCTACGGTCTGTAGAGAGGAGGATCAAACAATAACAGATTTTATTATACACTTCATAATCTGATAGTTGGCTTCATTTACAGCTGTGATCTTTTGGTGACAAATAAGTGTTTTGATTGAAATGTATGACCTGTAGTTGGTGATTCTAAGTCAACCAACCACCAAAAGTTCAACAAAAACTACAAAAATGAAGGCCTAATTTTCTTCCTTCAACACCTTATTCTCACCTTATTATCTTTTCGATAAGATTTAGGGGAACCAAATTATGGAGTAGCTTTTCACATCTATCAAAAAACTGTTCAACTGTCAAATGTTTCAAAAGTCGCTTCTAGGGTCATTTAATTGCTTTCTTGTAATTGCTTTTCCCCATGTTGTCCATGTATCTTTTTTGATATTTTTTTTATTTTTTCCCACTCACAATGTTGTTTGGTTACGATTACCCAGAAGTCTTTATAGATATTTAAATCAATATCCTCCTCACAAACACTAACTTGGTTAGGTTTAGGCAACAAACTACTTAGTTAGGTTTAGTAATAGATCGACTTGGTTAGGTTTAGGCAATAAAACTACTTAGTTAGGTTTAAAAATAGATCGACTTGGTTAAGCTTAGTTAACAAACTACTTAGTTAGGTTTAAAAATAGATCGACTTGGTTAGGTTTAGGCAAAAAACTACTTAGTTAGGTTTCAAAAGTCGCTTAAACAAACACTAACCATACACTTCCCCGCAACACACACACACACACACTTTTCTTTTTTTTATATATTTACTG
>CAKAKR010058668.1:0-18990 GCA_916700685.1 Adelosebastes latens
TACTCTGCTCCTCTGCTCCTCTGCCTGCCTGCTTGCCTTCACTCACACACCGCGCTCATTCTCGCTCTTTCGCTCCACTCTCACGTGCATGCGCGCACACTCCACACTGCAGAAGAGTTAGTTTAGCTCTGAGAATATCTAGTGAATGTTCAGTGGACGTTTGTGCAGAAATAACTGCTGCAGCTCCTCCAGACCAACAGAGGTTTCCCGTGTCTTGTGAAGTGACGGGGCTCCGCAGAGAGAAACGTTATCGTCTCCGACCAAAACTCCGGTGTCTCCCCCGTTCCCTCCGACCGCGGTCGGGAGGCTGAGGCAGGAAAAGCCAACACTAGGATCAGCATTGATTCATGGAGAGACCTTCGTCTGGTCAGCTAACATTACTGCCAAGCAGGTGAAATATAGAGTGATATTGTGCTTTTAGCTGACGTGTGTCACGAGCACAAATGGGTTTAAGTTGGACCATGGTTGCACAATGTTTCAGGAAACTTCTTTGCACTTTTGTCTCATATTAAGCGCAGTGAGGACATCTTATATAAAGCATGAGCTGCAGTGAAAAAAAACTGTCTGAAAGGACGATGTAGGTCATCCTGGATTACAGATATTACCAAGAAACTTTTCAAGCATGTGCGGAAAAAAAACTTTTACTGCGACTTACTTTCCAAGGAGCCATCATACACGTATGTACCAAAGTGTAGGCTATAATCAGGCATTCAAATGGAGTACATTATGGCACAGAGATTGCCACGAGAGTGAGACTGAAGGAAAGAACAAACTTAAGGAAAGAGAGACTTTAATCAGAGACCCAGAAGAAACCAGAGAAAGAAATAATGAAGGAAAGAAAAGGAGGAGGAGGAGGACACAAGTCCTTCCATTATTTCATCCGGCGAGAGGAGAGAGCCCTCTGATTGAAATACTACATTTGGAGTGTTAGTAATGCCACCTTAAGTGCTGCTGGAGGAGTGGGGAGAATTAATTGCCTCCCTGACTCGATCTCAGCCAATCACATTATCCCCTGATTTATGAAACAACAGGCCCGAACGCCGCCGTAACCTTGAGACCAAGAGGTGCTGACTAAAACTGGATCTCTGTGGAATTCTAATGATAAAATCACTTTTGAATCTGAATATTATCGTACTATCAGTGATGAAATGTTATATTTATATTTATAGTGTACTTTGTATTTTGTTTCTTAGCCTTTGGGCATCACGCTTAAGATTATTGGTTTGGTTTCATTCACTCACAATCATTTAGAGCACACATAAAACATAAAATAATCAATAAATAGCATGAAACACAGTCAGCGGTGTCTGTTGGGCGCATCAGTGGACTCTCACCTGTACTTGTGTTGATTTAATCAGCACTGCATCGCAGCAGCTTGACAATAACTGCTGGTTAACATGTAGTATTTATGAGCCCAGATTTAATCACTATTTCATACTTGTTTTGTTGTCTGACAACAGAAACAGAAAAAAACAAAAAACAATATGTAAATGAGAACAACCAAATAGCTGAATTAAAATACAGGACAGGTGATCATAGAGAGCAGGAGGGGACAACAGATGTTTAACGGGCTGAGACTCAGCAGAGTAACCGGTCTGGATCTGTCCCACTCCTTACCAGATGTTGGCTGTGATGCACGGTTTGTTGTTTGCCAACTAAAAGAGAGGACGTGGGAAGAATAGATTAAGCATTTTTTCTATTGTTCGGGTGTTTCACTGTGGACAGAGATTTTTTCCAAAAACCTAGAAACACTAGTGGACGTACATCATTTTCACAAAAAAATTAAATTTTAATAAAATAGATCGTTTTGTGTAAGTCTATCACCGACACATTTTCACTCCCAACTTGTCAAATGCCGATGCCAACCCTGTCTCCTACAAAGTTACGTTCCCATACAACTAAAATGCATTCTCAATTACGTTTCGAGGGAAATGTATTTCCTCCCAGGTTATGGTTGCAGTTTTAAACAGTTTTAAACACGTGGTTAACATTATTGAAATGAAAAAAAAGAAGAAAAACACACTACTTAGTTAGGTTTAGGCAACAAAACTACTTGGCTAGGTTTAGTAAAATGACTGCGTTTCACATGGGACACAAACAGCTTGTTATACTTGTTATGATACCACGTAACTGTCCATGTAACTTTCATTAACGGCCGCTCTATGTACTACGTCACCTGCTCTGCACATCGCTCGTTGCACTATGTCACTCGCTGCGGCCGTCCGCGGGCGATTTGTGATGCGTCAAAGACAAACGTAATCCACGACAAAAAATGTTTCCGTCCAAACCTAATTGAGAATGCAGTTTAGTTTAGAGACAGAGCTGCCGAAACTTGGTCAGTGGCCTTAAAGCCTCATCCACACTGGGAATGTCAGACTTTCAGCAGACTTTCTTGCTCTTAATACTATGTCAGTTTGTGGAGTTTGGATGAAAGCCCGGTTGGAATCAGACGGCGACTGACCAAGCGTCGGTATTTGACAAGTTTGGAGTGAGAACGGGTTGTTGTCACACAGACGCAGCACAGGTACACTCCACACACACACACATCGGTATGCTGATAAATGTTAACAGCTGTGCGTTTGTTGTCTTTGGTGAATAAAAACTCCACGAATTGTTCAGTAGCGCTCAATCTAAACTCACCACATAAAACATTCTCAAATCCGGGTTCAGACCAGAGAATCAGTCTATGGAGTCACTCTGACTTATCGCGTATATTCACTGGCACATTAGCTCATAATTAAATCATATAATATCCACATTTAATTAATTGCACAGCCTGATGTAAACATAGTTAGAGGTGGTTAGGATTAAATAAATAAAATCATCACAATCTCTCTCTCTACTCCCGTTCTCTTTCCTCCTTTCTCGTATTTGCTCTCTCTCTCTCTCTCTCTCTTTCTCTCTCTCTCTCTCTGCAAATTGTGGTTCCCCATGGCTCTCCGTTTGAATTAAGCAATTCAACTGATTGCAATTACACACTGTCAAGGGCTCTCATATCACTTTGATTGAATAACAATTTTAATTCAATACCACCCCTTAACAAATTTCCTTCCATTTTATACAATATGGCGGGAGTCAGTTGCAATTTTCCTTACCCAACCGTCACGTTTTTTTTTTCCTTTTTTAAACCACGCTGTTTTTTTTCTTCCTGCAGGAAGTGGAGTCCACAGTCTTCCCAGTTTAGACACGGCTGATCATAATAAAGCTTACCATGATCCGTCATGAAAGGCCAGCGTTCCCCCCCGCGGGATACAGTATTATCGGAGTGACATTTGCGCCCTCGTGCTCCCAGTTTGCTTCCAGTTTCCAGCTCTCACTCACCATTATCTCTGTGGTCATCTATTTAGAGAAACCTACGGGGAAAGGAAATTAAATTTAGCCACCCGCTGTGTGCTTCCTGCTGCTTTCAGTGGGAACCAATGCGTCTTGACAGTCAAAGGCCCCTTTCAGACATTTCATTACGTAAATGTGATGGCAATTTTATACGTCGTTCTCATGTTTGAATAAGCAAACTAGACACTTTTCTATTAAAAGTCACAAAAGGAAATCACAGCTGAGCATCGTTACTGTTATCTCGTAATTGTCGCGATGAAAGATTAGAATTGCAGCTGTGATAACTTTCCAGAGATGTAAAATCCTGTCTCAGGATATTCTAACCCTTTACCTTTATGCTGTGTTTTTGCCTTTAAACTGATGGACTACTTGGATGGATTACACAAACTGGACCCTTCCCGGATCATATTTCATGTGTCACAGGTGCCTGAAGCAACACAAGTTTTTGCTTATTTGCAGGATGAGGCAGAAGCTTAGAAGTCAGGGTGGGGCTTTCTCTTCCCTCCCCTGTCACTGACAAAAGGTCTAAGAGCAAAACGTGTCCGGTCCTGGTTTGATGACGCTGACCTTTTCCCTGGCCATCCCCTGAACTTAAGCCTGAATTTCAGATGAGCTCACATATGCAGTATTCAGCTGAGTCTCATCACCCTCCTGATAGCTCTGGAGACCACTGACTCATCCAGAGCTCCCCATCAGCACCAGACTGACCACTAAAAATAACAAGACAGAGTTGAATCCCTGCCGGTGGCCCTGACAGACTGCAGTGTTGTTTCGACCTCACACTACAACAGTGTTGCATGGACCGAATAATGTATAATTCTGCTGTTCTTAGCGTTGTTTTAGTTTTAGTTTGGGGATAAAACTTCATGGCAAAATGCCGTTTAGATGTTGACACAGCTTGTTTTCGGAAATCGTCATTTCTTGTGTGAAGATTATATTTATATACCTACACATAATTGCTATGTACTGTAATATTTCCTAATGCACAAAGAATACAAAAAATGCCCTCTGTCTTTCAACAAAGCTCTGTTTTTGTCGCTCTCTCTGTAGAGGTGAGGACTGGGAATCCACTAATAATATCCACAAGGATATCATCTTAAAAAAAAATCAATGACTGGTTCCTTTGAAGGGGAGATGAGATGGTATGATATCGGCGGATGCTGTCAGCGAGAGGAGTGTGACCTCTGAGCCTCTGAGAGTCCACCGTCTTCATTAACAGTCAGGTAAATATGTTATTATGGCCCAAGGCAGCTGCTCACTTTCCACCTGAGCAAGGAGCTTGGGTTGCCTGGGGCAACCATGAGCCCAGCATGTGAAATGTGGGTTCCAGTCCACGAAAATATTTTTGTAGTATTTTGTGTTTGTTTTTTTGCACAGTTTGCAGTCATGAAGATTATGATTGCCTTTCTGTTCCAAAGTTTTGTCCTCTCGGTGGTCCTCTTTCCAACTTTTTCTCCTTTGCTTTTCTATGCCTGTTGACTTCTGGCTCTTCCTCTCCTCCGTCCTCCCCCGTCTCTCTTTCTCTGTATGTATTTTTCTGACTTTCTCTCTTTCAATCTCCTTGTTTTGCTTTTCATTTACTGCCTTGGTTGGTCCACAAGGATAAGACTATTGTTATGGAAAACCTTGGCTGAGAAGTGAAATGGGAACACATTTACAGTCTTTTAGAGGCTTGAACTGAGTAACGTTCTCTATATGAAACAACATGGGTATTTTATTAGCTTATGATTAAATAATTTAAAATCAGTTTTAAAGTCCTTACGTGAAGAATTTTTACATGATTATAGAGTCAATCAAATTTAGAAGAATAACAAGCGGTTAGGCAATCGCACAGGTTGTAAACAAGCAGACAATTTAGACAGATTAGCTGCGTTGGACAAAGACTTTCAGACAAACTGAAAGTTTCTTTTCTCTTCTTTTCTCTTGTTACAACCTGTCTGGTGATATCTGTTTGGATGTTTCTACACAGTAGATAAATGTGATATGATGAATGGAGACAAACAAATACAAATGCAACATCATTAATCGAAAACTGGACAGAAGAGTCAATGTCAAAGCCGCTGGAGATACTCAAGTTAGAGGCATTAAAAACTACCGTATGTCCTCCAGTGCACAGCCTGGTGAACGTGTCCCTCAGATGTCTTCGACCTCACATAATTGGCTCACCCTTTCTGACTGTCACACGACGATCAACGACCTTAATGCTGCTTGATGACACGCTAATCCGGATGACAGCGCTAAGCCGCTATATAGGCATCATCTGCTCGCCGTGAAGCCGCCGGACATTTTCCATTTTTCCAGCAAGAAGGCAAAGTCCTGAATTTGATTCAGTGCCGAGTTTTGACCTCTGGTCTCCTGCCTGTGAGTCACACACACAAGAGGAGAGACTGAGGGGGAGACAGAGGAGAGAGAGAGTATATGCCGCAGGATATACTGTACTAATGCTACTGTTTTTTTTATACTTTGTTTATTGGATTTACAACGTAACCAGCATTTATAAAATCATTTTACTTGTAAATGATTTAGTAGGAGTAAGCCTACAGAACGACACAACAAAAACAACAATACAACAAAACTAGTCACAGAGGGAAAATAGGTTGAAACAGGTGAATAAATATGCATATACATATACATAAAAAAATAAATATAACAAAAACCAAAAGATTACAAAAATAGAAACGAAAATATGTTTTGATACAGTTGTTCACAGGTCAACTATCAGACAGTCTTCCTTAATGCCATCCTATAAATGTCGAGTATACAGGCCTGTTACATGTCCTCACCTCCATCCAACCATCCAACGAGGTATATATATATATATATATATATATACACACGCACATCACTCTGGAACTGCAGGGAAATGTAGTCACTCAACATAAGAAAAGAAGGGAGCCCACATTGCACAGTATTTCTTTTTAGACCCCTTTAAGTGTGTCTGATTTTGTCCAATGTTATACGATTTAAAACGGCTTTATTCCAAAGAGCATGAGAGGGAGGTGCAGAGGATTTCCATCCAAGCAAAATGAATCATCTTGCAAAGCACAAATAGAAAGAGGTGTGTACCATTTTCGAGTGCCCCTTCCCATAGTTCATCAGACACTTCCTCACCCAGTTCCTCCTCCCATGAGGATTTAATGTTGTTTAATGAGGTGGCTTGTAAAGAGCAATTTTTGTCTATAGATTTTTGTAAAGGTATCTTTCAGAGTAGGAAGTGGGGTAAGAAAAGTGTCAAAATGTGTTCACCAGGGAGGGTTGGGAATCGGGGTGCTGATGTAACTCTGGATTTGTAAAAACCTAAAAGAAAATGATGTCTGGTGAGGCCAAATTTAAAGGGACTATTTGTAACTTTCAGAATTGCTTGTTAACAGCGACACCTGTGGCCGTTAAGTCAATGAAAGTGAGCTTCGGGCTCGCGCTTGCTCACTCTACATAGACATGAACGAACATCGCTCAAAACAGTGAGGCGACACACGTCAGCTAAAACCACAATATCACTCTATATTTCAGCTGCTTGGCAGTAATGTTAGCTGACCAGACGAAGGTCTCTCCCTGAATCAATGCTGATCCTAGTGTTGGCTTTTCCTGCTTCAGCAAAAGCGGGTCTGTGCCGGGGCTGAAGCAGGAAAAGAAACGTTATCGTCTCCCGATTGCGCGCGGTGGGAGGGAGACACCGGCACCCGGTCGGAGACGTTAACGTTTCTCGCTGCGAACCCCCATCACTTCACAAGACACGGAAAACCTCTGTTGGTCTGGAGGAGCTGCAGCAATAATTTCTGCACAAACGTCCACTGTACATTCACTAGATATTATCAGAGCTACTAACTCTTCTGCAGTGTGTAGTGAGCACGCATGCTCGTCTAGAGGTGGAGCGAGACAGCGAGAACGCGCGCGACGTGTCAGTGAAGGCAAGCAGGCAGCGGAGCAGTGACTCCAGCCACACGCGAGCGCGCATATGCGAGCGCGCATGGGATCCCGACCCGGTACATTTATACGCTTAAAAAGTTACAAACAGTCCCTTTAACTGATAGGTGCTGAAACGCAGTAAATGCATTTTTAACATAGAGATATTTAAATCATTTAATACAGAAACTAGACCATGTTGCAAAAACACTATCATACAAAGACGGGGGGAAAAGCTGGGTTTGAGTCTATTATATTGTATTTGCATGTGCAAGTGTGTGCTTCCTGCCAAGGCCTAGTGTGCCTATATGTGTTTGTGTGTGTGGTGTTCAGCTGTACTGGCTGTAAGCAGGTGCTCGGGTGTCCTTGGTTTGAACTTGACACTAGCCTCATGAATCAATCTCCACTCAGGGTTATCTGGCAGTAGTGTAGGCAACAGTGTGTGTGTGTGTGTGTGTGTGTGTGTGTGTGAGAGAGTGTATAAGGGGCAGGTTAAGACTGTCCAGGAAGGTATTAACCTCTGATTGATTCATTTGGCTCTAATCCACCTCCCATTGAAAGGTGCAGCTCGCCTTCCTCCTTCTCGAAACATTATTTACTGGATATTCTCACACACCTCGGTGCTGGAGTTAAAGGTGCTCGAACATTCTCAAACAGCAGCTTTAGTTCCTTTTGACTTTATTTATTTTCCTGTATGAGTCCTACATGACAATCCCTTTTTTTCTCGTTAGTTACTGTTCCTGCAAATTTTTATTTAAAAATATCAAATATAAGTAAGTAAGCTTGTTATGGAATTTACGTACGTGGCGTCAGTTAAATACGTAAATTACGTGACAAAACTAAGGTAAAATTACAGCTGCAAGCGGCGGTTCGCGGGTTCAAGCTTGCAACAAGCTTTCTGCAATTTTTAAAAAGCTTGGTCCAATAATGATCCACAGAAAATTTGGTAGAAATCGGATCTGTGGTTTAGGAGGAGAAATCAAAAATGTGTTTTTCAAAAAATTGCCAAAAAACTGATTGCAGCTCCTACCTGGTGACTGGAAGGTGTTTTCTGTCTCAGAATGGTTTTATTTCATTCATGAGGATTATATCTGACCAATTGTAGCCCACTCAGTCCTTTTTACCTTCTGAAATTCCTTTAAAGAACCATTACAACCCATAAAATACAGTTTTCACCTGCCAAAAACCGATTGTAGCTCCTACCTTGTGACGGAAATTTATTTTTTGCCTCAAAATGGTTTGATTTCATCCATAAGGATTATATCTGAGAGATTATCAAACACATTTTTTTTTTGCTTGGGTCTGAAAGGGTGAAAAGAGATCCTTCTAGCTGCTGTAAAGGCAGTTTAATTTTATTTTCCAAACATTTCCTTGCTGCAGATTTACAAAATGACGACTGGGTGCAGCGAACCAGAGCCTGACAAACTGAATGGAGCCAAACTGATGAAGTGGAAAATGCAGGTTGTTTTTTTCTCATCTTGACTTGCTCTTACTGAGCGCAATTAATAAGAGAGGTGGAGAGAAAAGGAGAACAGCAATTATGATTAATTAAATGGTGTGTGTGTGTGTGCGTGTGTAACCCATTACATTTAATTTGCGCAGCAGCCTTCCTCTTTTGTCATGTATGAAGTGTTGGCATGTACAGCCTCACAAGTCATTTTTAACACCCACGCATCTTGAAGAAAGGCAAAATTCAATCAAAATATTTCAGAAAATGCAACATCAAGCAGAAAATATCTCTCACACATAGATTTTTGATATGCAAATCATGACACAAGGGAATCATTTTTTTTTATATTTTCAAGGTGACATATTCAAATTGCTTGTTTTTGTCCAATCAACACTCCAAAACCCAAATATATTTGATTTATCATGTGAAATAAAGCAGCAAAATCCTCACATTTGAGAAGCCGCAGAGAATGTTTGGAACTTTTGGCATTTTAAAGTGTTGTTCATTTGCTGGAAAAGTTCGGCACTGTGTTTCGTCCTTACAAGAATCTGTACCCCTCCCTTGTTACCGATATCCACCAAAGATACTGTAGCATCTGAGAAACACAATATCACAAACCGTTATTTCATAATATTGCACGGCTTGGTGAATACTTGATTCTGATTGGTCAATCTCTGCGTACTATGGTCTGTTATTTCTTTATAGAAGACCGTTCGTATGTACAGTAGTAGCCGTGTAACAAGCAGGATAATGAACAGCTGGCGTTTCATTGTTTCAACAGTAACTGGCTCGCTGTACATTATACCTTATGTAGTCACTTTTAGTTTCATCATCACACATCATTTCAAAACAAGTATGTTGAATCTCTGAACATGGATTGACCACATAACCTTGCACGGCAGTTGGATTCTCATGATGTCACAAGATCATCCAGTATTAATCTGTTCATGAATATATTTTCAAGCAAGAAAATCGAGAACACTAAATATTAAATTTGTTGATTTGGAACTGCCACAAGAAGTCAGGAAATAGCAACAGGATCAAAATTCAATAAAGCAGTATTTCCCTATGGTTTTAAGTGACTGCTAATTTAAACTCATTATTGCTATTCAAGAGAGTGCTGATTATAGCTTACTACTATGAGAGCACTACTGAGAGTTCCAATGTAAGTATATCTAATTGCCATTCGGTTAATTGAGAGAAAATATGGAGGTTTCCATCTACAGATTATCTTTCTTTTTGCTGAACAAATACCAGATAACCAGACTCCCTTCTGAGGCATAGAGTAGAACGCTCCAGCGATGATTCATCATCTGTTTAATTTCTTGTTGATCATTTCTTCAACAAACAGCTAATCAACTTTTTTTGTCGCAGCAGAAGTTGAGTTGATCAAGTTGCTTCACAAAAGCAGAAGATTGCACCAGTGGGCACAATGTGGTTGTGTGTGCGCCTGGACAGGTGATAATTAAATCACATTTGAATGTGCAGCTCAGGTCAGCAGGAGAAAAAAAAAAAAATGATGAAGAGATGGAGAGGAGGGTGGAAGTTGGAGATGAGGAGGTAATGAAATTCCCCACTGTGACAACTTCATCTCTGTGGACAAAGAGGTAGAGAGGAGGTGAGATGGAGTGATGCTAATGAACAGAGTGAGCAAGAGAGTCTGACAGAGAGCATGGCGTGATCCGTTTGACTGACAGGTGTGTGTGGTCCAGAGGAAGGTTGTGACACTGACACTTTCAGAGAATACTGATAGGAAGCCACAACAGAAAGAGGGTGAGAGAAAGTGAGAAAGAGACAGAGCAGAACATGACCCCAAAAGGACCTTACCAGAGATGGACCTGTCCATGAAGACAAACCCAAAAGACCCCTCAGCATCTAATACTGACGCACGGAGGCACCCTTTAGCGTCTCTATGGGATGCACTGGGCTTTCAACTAAGTCCAACGTATACCCATCCGAGTCATTATTAGACGCTCAGAGCAACTCATTGTATAAAGTGTGTGATAGTCCACTTGGGTGGGCGGGAGGATATAAACGAATGTATAGGTTGTCTGTGCAAACAGCTTATTACGACCCATACTTCCGTTTGTTGTTAGGCGGCGACCTCTAGTGGCCGTAGTGGTTATACTCCCAATCTGTTTATACTGTCCGCTAAGAGGACGTGTTCCACATATGCGCAGTAGATCGCTACGCTACCACTGATAGCGTAGTAACCGTGCTTACAAGTCCGGACAAGTCACAACAAATTGTCTGCGTACGTGTACAACCTCTGATGTGGACCCTCACCTACTTGTGTATGCAGAAAGTATTACTTCTGGTACGTGTCCACAGTATCTATCTATCCTTTCCAAACTTAACATTTATTGTCTATGTAAGCATCTGTGCAGTGCATTTTGTTGGCATAGCGTTGCGTTTCAAGAGACGGACGCTCCTCATTTGCATAAAGTTGAGGTACTGTATGCAAATCAGGGGCGTCCGACGCGACTTGCCACCTCTGGAAACTCCCAAAGAACTTTGTCATTAACGTTGTCGATCTAAAATGTAAGACAGATTCAGCAACTGCATTGCTTATTTCCCGCCTAAAATGTTCTCAAAAACATATTTCGGGGAACTATTTTCATAATATATGACAGAAAATTTTCCAAATGAGTCGCCAGGTTGGTTCTGGTTCGTCTTATCAGATGCCTAGTGCCTTGTGTCTGGTGGTTAGCCCTTCAAGCGTCCAATGCTGGGAAGCGAGGCGATCCATTGTGACAAGCTGGACCGAGATCGGGGTGGATGTGTCCAACAAACACAGGACTTTCAGAGGCCATTAAAGTTATTGACACATACTGACTGCTATTGATTAACCGATCGACTGTAAAATGATCACAACATTATTCTCTTATACCTGAGATGCAAAACAGTTTTCATTCCAGTTTTTTGATGTATATGTTATGGCACTTTTGAACCATACTATTTATCATTAGTTAAAACAGTGTGCAATAAAGATACACAGTAAATGTGTCATTCAGGAGTTAAATGAAGAATCACTCTGAAAGGCTACAATCTATTCTCCAAAATAGATATCCTTTATGTTCATAAATTGCTGCTTTGCCAGAGGACTGTTTCCATTTCCCATATATCTGCTCACTTAATGCTCATCCCATTAATTTTCTCCTGATTACCCATAATTTGAATGAAATGGATATTTTCTCATTTCTTTCCAGACAAAACTTAGTAATTATTCATTAACTTCCTGATAAGTGTTCCTGAACGTGCATCATTAACATTTCCTCAGTTATTTTCCAGCAGCTCGACTGGCAGTATTACATGAAACGTAGCCCACTTGCCGCTCTCCAGGATGCGAGGCAATTAAAGAACAGTAGTCCTACGTCTCCCTCTCATGAAGTAGGTCACGGCTAATTGCGTTCGACGATGAAGAGCGGGAACATACTGCGGCGGAAATTACATGGAAGGCTTGTCACAACAGCTGTATTAATAAACATGAGGGCAAAATGCCTGTGGAGTTTGTCTTTGGATGTTCTTTTAACGGCACACTGCACATTTGTTTGGCTCTTAACAAATTAAAAATACAGATAACGCTTTGTTGAATGTACAACTTTTATATATTGTGGAAAATAATCTGCGGTTAAGGTGATTTATTTAGGGACTAAATGAATCTTTCCCCCTATTGGATTAAGAACAACAAGGCTCAGTTGCTGTCATTTTAATTTCCTGTCTAACAAAGCATAGTTGCAGTATGGAGTGATTAAAAAGTTAATAATGTGCAGTGTGGTAACTCTTTAATTGAGATGTGAAATAACAAGATATCCTCTTTCATGAATGTCCGCTTACTAAGCACACATCAGCTCTGTGTTCTCAGATTACAGTTTATTGTTTTTTCCCCCTTAATGGACCCCTGGTTGCAAACAGGGTTTTAGCTCGCAGCTATTAAATTGTTAATGGAATTGTTATTATGGTCACATTTATTAAACTCTATAATTGGGTTATAAAAATGAGGTGTGTTTCTAATTAATCACCTGATAAGACTGGTATTGACACCCACAGTTACCACTAACTGTGCTTCTCATGGATGTCATTTCTTCTTTTATTACCTCCAACGCCAAGGGCCTTTAAGGAGGTTATGTTTTCACCGCCGTTGGTTTGTCTGTCTGTCTGTTAGCAGGATTACTCCAAAAGTTTGCGATGGATTCGATTGCTCGTCTGCAGAAGAACAACAGAGTAAGTTACAAATATTAAAACTCGATAAGATTAACTGATTAACTGAGTAACTTTATTCAGTTAGCTGATGTTTCAGCAACACTGATAATTGTTTAAAAAAACCCACATTGTAATATATTATGTTACATTACATTGTTGTCTGATGCATTGAAGCAAAAATGAAATGCAGATGGTATACAATTTCGTCAACCTCACAAATATAGTGCTATGCAGGTATCTATGTAGTTACCTCCGCCAAGGCCGAAGGCCTAGGAAGGAGGCTATGTTTTCACAACGGTTTGTTTGTTGGTTTGTTTGTTTGTTTGTCCGTTAGCAGGATTACTCCAAAAGTACGCGATGGATTTGAAGGAAATTTTGTGGAGGGGTTGGATGTGGCAGAATGAACAATCCATTAGATTTTGGTGGCAATCCGGATCATGATCCGGATTCAGGAATCTTTTTAAGGATTCCGATCAGCCCGAGTATTAAGACCACAGGGTATAACACGTGCAGTAACTGATGACGCATGACCCCGCCTCATTCTGAGAGCAGAGAGATACGTGTGTGGATGTGTGCGCAGGAGCTGCTGGCCGTCCGCGGTGAGAAAGAAAAAAGATGACGGTAGCTGTCGGGATGAGAGACAACGTAGTGTAACGTTATACAGACATAACAAGGCTGCTGAATGAGAGAGGCATCCGCCGATGCTGTGAGCTGTGATCTGTTTTTAAAGTCACGCATCTTGGCGGAGGTCTGCGCTCTCCGAGTGCCATTCTAGTTTTACTATTATTTAACCAGGAAAAAAGTTTCATTGTGATTAAAATCTCTTTTTCATCAAAATCTGTTTTGTATCATAGCAAATTGAATATCTTTGGGTTTTGGACTGTTGAAAGACAGTCACTTTTAAATTGGTTGTGACGACATTTTGGAAATTTCATTGTCTATATACAGTATTTAATTGATTAATCTGAAAAAGATTCACATAACACATTGATTCAAAGTATATTATTGTTAATGTGTTGCACAGTTGTACCGTGTCATGTTGATGTGTGGTGTGTCTGCCTGTCATCCATACTCTCAACGTTAGATGCTTTTAAGATAAGTGGCTCTTGTGCCACTCTTGTTGTCTGTCCTCTTGACTGCCCTACTGTGATTTTCCAACATAAGTGATGGCCATGGCGGGAAAGTGATGGCGAGCAGCAGGTGGCTACAGTACATAGCTCCATTATTTGGTCTTTGACCAGGAGAACAACATAAAGGCGCGAACACAATTGGTTTTCTTTAGGCATCGTTTCCATGAATCTTGTAACGCAGGGCTCTCAAAGAGGCAGAGAGTGAAAGACATCAAAGACGGGCTGTACAAAGAGAGATTGTCAAGGACCACTTTGATTTGCTTGCTCACCTCTGAAGACTCATTGCTCAGTTGGGGCTTGAGTAGGAAAAGCACACAAGCATGCACAGCAGCACAGCCAGGGGTTCATAGTAACCGCGTTCAATCGATCTGAAACATCAACAGCAAGCTTCAGGTTTTGGTGGAACATTCATTTTAAACCGATGTTCAACTATCATACAAAACTTCATAGTAGAAAAAGACGAAGAGAGTGATTCGCATGACCACAGTAGAAAATGATCCGAATGCAGACTTTTGTTTGCTTCTTAAAATAACATGTCTTAATAGTTGTCCATAGATCTACTAAACAATGTCTCTTTCTAGACTTAATTAAACATCAAAATGAAACAAGACAGATGAGATGATACGAAGAGCACTACATAGATAACACATCTTTAATTAGCTTACAAACAGATGGCTAAGATACAGACTGCTGTTCAAATTGTTTTCTTTACTGCGTCATAGATGTAGATGGTTGTAGATGGATGTTCATGTCAAAATGCACCAGACTGATACAGTTTGCCACTGAAATATAGTTAAAATCTAAAGCCTTACAGTGTCCCCTAGAGGCTACGTTGTTCACTACAACCCACAATATCACAATATGAAGAGTGTAGTGACGGATATACTTAGGTGTGCTCACAAAGCACAATACCCTTTAATTCAGCATATTTATTATTCGTATTATTCTTCATCTTTTGTATGGATTTACGCCAAAAAGACTTGGGACATTATTGGGCTAAATTGGCATTTCGATAGCTACACCGTTTGGTTATGTATAGGCAACAAAACCACTTAGGTTTAGGAAAAATGTCATGGTTGGGCTTAAAACAACTAAGTAAACTAAGTAAAATATGTACATAAACAATGAATTGTAAGTATGGAAAACACGTAACAAATGTCACTAACGTAACTTAAAAATTCAGAAACAAATATTTATCAGAGGCCATAAACACACAGTCCTTTGTCAGTATGTCAGTGGGTTCTTCATTTCCTGCTCAATGTGTTCCTAAGGCCATTCTGAACCATAAAGGTTTTTTGATGATTTCCATACTTTGTGCTGAATGTCATGGGTACACACTACTTCTATGCATTGAAAGAACTGAATGTCCTTTGGGATTATGAAAGCTCTTCAAAGCCTGTGAGATGTGAAGAAGAAAAAAAGACAACAAAAGAAAGAAAATGAAAAAAAGAAAGAAATGTCATCTACCTTGGCTGAGCTCTGTGTGGTTTGCTGTGATGTTCAGAGAGGCTATACTGTAGCGCTCTGGGTGGTTGTGAATGTTAAGACAAGGAGGTTTTAAAAATGATGGGTGGTTCTCACACTCCTTCGCTCCTTCACGTTGTCAATCTCACTTTTTGTCACACTGCCTCAGTCTCTTTTGTCAGTGTGTTTGGGATATTTGTCTCTCAGGAATCACCTTCATTACCTGCATAGATACTATGTAGATACTAGAATGGCACTCGGAGAGCGCAGACCTCCGCCCCCCTCTCCGTTCAGCATGCGCCATCATCCACGTGTATTTTTGTTTATGTCGAGATCAGCTGTACGTAGCGGAGCATCGTGAAACACTGCATTCAAACTGGACAGAAACAAAATAAAACTCACCTAAATCGTTGTCGTTACTCTTTCAAACAATCACCAAGTGTGCTTTGGTCGAACTCAACTGTAATTTCACAGAGTTTAATGTGAAAAAACACTGAATCTACAGTTATCAAACTGCTAAGATGGACTGTTTGATATCGACAAATATATCTGCCAATGGTTTTCAGATGGTTATTTCTGCAACATTGATGCGTGCCAATAAAGTATCAATAAAGTAAGGTTGTGGTGTCAACACTGATGAGATAGGACAAGACCCCAGTCTTGAAAGTATTTTGTTACCACCTAAAACCTATATGCAAGTACACAAACATCATGTCTTGGTTGCAGTTTCAAGCATTGCAGCGAGGGGTGCTATAACAGACCGTATTGGACGATTCTGCACCTCATGATTTACATCCAGTTCCAATGTCCTGTTTATGGCAGGAAGTTGTGCACCCTATAAGTGGAAGATAAGGGTGTGGAGGTCGGGGTGGTGGACTGGCTTGTAGTGCTACTTCCATGCAGGTTACTGGATTTCTATCTCACACCTGTATTTAACCTTCACCCTTTTATTAACTGTAACCACGTCCCTGACCTCGGTGTTTTGAAAGCTTAACCTTAGTTGATCTTCCACAACCGTGATCTTTTCCTAACATTGATCTTGTGACTCTGGACCAGCAGCTCCCCTCCTAATATAGTCATCCATGGTGTTTGTTGTATCATCTTGAATCCCCCTATGAGGCTCTTATCTCCCATCAGCCCTTCTTGTTCTTCTTCCTCTCTGTCTCTCTCCGCTTTTAAGCCTCTTTGTTCCTCATCGATCCTCATCGGACCACTCGTCCACTTCCAAGTACATCTTCATTTCAAACCCACCTATTAATCAGACAGACCCTAAGCATTGATTAACCACTGGACACATTCCTCGAGCCAGTACCTGTTCTGAAAGGAATGATGTCATGTGTCTATGCTCAGATGACCGATGACAGAAAAACCGCATACTCAATATCATGTTCTCAGGCTAAATCAAGTATTAAGTATTTAGTCTGTAATGCTAAAAATGAATGACAGGGAGAAGGGCCAGGAAACAGGCTTTTTGAATCAGGTATTTTCAAGCATTCAGCGTTATTAAAGGGTATTTATATTATTGAAACTTCGACTAAATTAATTCCCATCACAGCTATAAGTGGAGTCATGGCTTTTGTTAAAGCAATGGTCAAATTGAAGTGTTTTGTCTATTGTCAACAGCTTTGACACAAAAATATCAGTATAAGGACATGTTGGGCTAAAAATAGCAGTGGAAGCTACAATTAATAATGTGTCTACAACAATGAATAATGTTCTGTTTATGATCGCAGCTGCCTCGATCAGCTCCGCATCCATGTACTATTGAATGTGCCGACTAATTACCCATGAAACGCATCAATATGCTGCATTATTAATTGGAAGCAAACTGTGAGGCATTTAGCAGAGTTCTGTATTTGTGTGTCGTGTGTGTGTGTGCCAATCTGCATATTGATCGGTGTGCTTTAATAAAGAACGGGTCGAGCACCTTCGACTTTCGGGATGAATAATAAATCTACTTCCTCTGTGAAGAAATGGAAGTCTCCACCTGGAAATTCTGGTTGAAATGAGAAAAATGAGATTTTTTTTGTTTTGATTTTCCTTTGAGAAAGATGTGTATCAATCTTAAAAAATGTTACTCGTGTGAGGTGAGCTGCAGATACACAAAGTCAGCCAGCTAATGCCTGTATGTGTATGTGTTCATCACAGTAGGCCTCGCCTTTTCCTTGTGATGTTGAGTATTCATCCAGACAGAGAGCAGGACTCACAGCTTCTCAGTGTGTTGCTCTGATGGCCCCCCGCTGCTCCTCGGCTCTCTCAACTGACCCCCAACACAGAACACATCAACACCTGCAGCAGCTCAAACACCAGCTCTTTCTACACTGTGAAGCCTTTAAACACGATGAATTATACAATCAGCTCATTCACCACATAGACTGGTGTTATTGTGCCGGAATTTGTATATAACGGTTTAATAAAAAAACAAAAAAAAGATGAGCAAAGCCCAAATGCACCCTTACTTTACTGTAATAGCCTCTCTAGAAAAAGAGACACAACCTGTGGCCATATCAACATCTTCTCATCCCAACTAGTCACATACTGAAACCTTGGCGTCACTTTCTAATGCACTGGGTAACCCAGCGCATCAAACTACGACACTCCACTACGGTCGCAGTAAACAAGTGGTTGACATGGTGAATTCAAAGAAAAGCACTAGGTTTAGGCAACAAAACCACTTAGTTATGTTTAGAAAATAAAAAAATGTTTGTAAAGTGAAAGTTAACATTTTGAACACAAAAAGAAACAACACGTTGTGGTTTCACACGGGACACGAACAGCTGTCTCCTAGATGAAAGCCCTGTGTTTGTTGGACCAGCTCCTTCTCATTCCCAGGGCGTCAAATACAAATGCTTTATCACAGTGACACGGTTTCGATACGGTAGGAGACGCAACGGGCGTTCCATTAACTACGATGTAAACCCATCTGCGGCAACAGTAAACGCTCAGGGAGAGTGCTGTGGTCCAACAAACACAGGGCTTTCATCCCTGTGTGTAATGTTTCACTTTCACTTTATAATCAGCTGTTTGTTTGTGTCCTATTTTTTACAACATCAAGTCACATTTGCACTGTAAAAACAGTAAATTTAAGGTCAACCATGTTGTTTTGTCCTAAACCTAAGTGTTCTTTGTTGCCTTAACCTAAGCAAGTGTTTTTGATCAATTCATAACATAAGCCCGCGTTTACTGCGACCGAAAAGTGATGCCGTGGGGTCATTAAGCACGTGTTTAGTGCGACGGCAAAAGTGACGCTGAAGGGTCTGACAAAGCGTGAGTATGTGACGGGTTGGGATGAGAAGGTGGTGGCTGGACTCATCCACCACCCCTACCACCGACACATGTTTTTCACCTACGTCGCCACACTCTTAGAGCACTTACTCTGATCTTTTAATATTGACGCAAATGGGTTTACATTGGGCGTGACAAAGCGTCATTATTTGACGCCCTGGGAATTAGAACGGGCTGGCCAGATACACACACAAATGCATTATAAGTCATGCTTCCATTCGT